>OZ034977.1:37602851-37612851 GCA_964030785.1 Siderastrea siderea | reverse complement strand
TTGCTGTATTGCTAATTTCTTTGAAGTACAAGGTGGCTCTAAGCGTTGAAATTTATGAATGAAATACAAAATGTTAGCAATCAAATAAAAGCTCCTGAACAGTGCTTGCAAGTCTTTTTGTATGTTTTGCAAAGCATGTCCTCAGATATTGGCTTAGAATCTATTAATCTCCATTCCCCATAAAAATTAGAACGGCAATCCTTCTGAAATTTTTTGTTAGTTTATATTTCGTCCTCAGCAAAATTTTGACAACATAGACACTCAGCAGAAGAGCTTAAGTGTCTCGTCTTGTTGCAAATTCTTAATAGAATTCAGTTTCCAGTAAAAAAAAAACTTACCAATATCTACCAAAGCTGGTTACTAAAAGCTCTTTTTGGCGTTTCTCAGTTAGGCGGGGTCAACAGAAGCCTGCAAGGAGGGAAATTTCACAGCGACAATTTATTCACTTATCTTATTTTGTGGACTCTAGTTTGTACAGAAAAGCAGTCGACGCTATGGGCAAGCATCTGAAAATGCGACATATAGGATTTGGTTAACTTAAAATAACTTTAAATTCACCTCAAACAGATATTTGATCATTCCTGAAGTGACTTCGTTTTTAGCAGTTTTTAAATTATATAAATAACTCTTTTATGGTTAAAGGTTCCTAATGGAAGCATATAAATATCCCTCACACGAAAGTAACGAATGAGAATCTGAGTTTAGGTTGTTCGCTAATGGGTAAATTTATACAAGAGACGAGTTACCCGTCTGTAGTGTAAATTAAGCGACAACATTGGTAGTTTTTTAGTGAATTATGCGATTCTTAATATGAAGCTTAAAGTTATGGTCCGTACATCGAACTCTTCCTTTGTTCGAATCCAAAACTCATTTGGAACGATCCCAATAATTGACGGAAACAGCTGTGAAAACATCTTTTTCATAACATCGGATGTCAATCAAAGACATTAAAAAATATAATATTTTAAAATGGATTTATGAAGTCTGCTTTTGCCGTTGAAAGCGTTAATTTAACTCTGTAATGAAAATTTCCAATAATGCTCATTTATAACAAGGATTGAATTTCAGATATCTGCTCGTGTTTCATTCCATCAGGCTGGCCCAGTTGACACACCCAAAAATTTTTCAGCATTATTCAAACGTTAATTCAGTTAAATTGCCACCCCTAAAAAAATGAAGTAACCGATCAACTAGAAAATATCGTCATTCAAAATCCTTCTTTTCAGAATTAACTGCTAAAGTAGTGTACAACAACCAGATAGGAGAATTCATGCGCCAGTCTTTAGACTGATAGATTGAAAAATGCGAAAGGGGAATGGACGTAAAAAGGGAACCTTACACCCGGATAAATTCAAGTTAACGATGAACACAAGAATGTGATTTTTGATTTCACAAGCAAATAGGGTCGATCTAATCACACCATTTGAACAGAAACGTTCTTGTACAGTGTAGCTTAAGTCAGTGGAGAAAATGAGGCCATAAATATTGGATGGTTGACAACTACGAGCTTGTCTGCAAAACAGTATTGAGCTTCCCACGGTAGCTCTTCTTTTCGTTCACTTTATCCTAGAAAATTGCTGCTTTTCGAACAAAACTGATTTTTAAGTTTCGGCCAATTGTAAACAAGAGACAGCGCCGCACTCTTAATTTTTAGGAAGCTATTTAAGCTTAAAAAGTAAATATGAAACTCCATGTTTACTCAATTAACTTTATCAAAAAGGAATTGGAAATATATTTTTAAAAAGCTAATTCAGCCAAATTAGGAAAAAAAAACCTGTCAAAAGGCGGAAATGAAATGTCCCAAGCTAAAAGATAACAAATAGAAAGACGCTTTTTTCAAGAATCTTTTCGAAAAGGTCTTTGTCTACCAAAAAATTCCTTAAATTGATAACACAAAGAAGAAAATGTTAGTTAGTGCTTAAATTTATAACATAAACTTTTCCTTATCTTGGCAAAATGTTCTAGAACCGAAAAATCACTTCTCTTACCATCAGGTTTCACTTTAAATTCACTGCATGTCATTTTATGACACAGTAGTCACGTGCTGTCTTAAAATTAATTTTAGCACTTTAGCAGTTGAAAGTAATAAACTTATATGCAGTTAGATGCAACGTAACGCCTTATTCTTATTTTGTAGCGAAGTTGTTATAATCTCAGTATAATTTACTTACCGAAGCTAGCTGCCAAAAAAGACTTCTCCGGTGACGCAATCAGAAAACAAACCTGCAAGACAAGAAAATTCCCATTAAGATTTATTTCTACTCAGTTGTCATGGTCAGTACAAATATTATGTTATTACTCAACTCATCGAGTACAAGGGTTGTTTTGTGTGATACAACATCGCAAGAAAAGAGAATAGAAAAAATGGAGCGCAAACTATGAGGGTGAACTCCTTGAAGAACGGGGCTCATAACAGACAATAATCAACAGTCTAGCAGCTCATAAGATCACAAACGTTAGTTAAGAGACCGCAGAAACACGAACTTAAGCATATAACAATAACGCAGGGGGCTTAATTCCTAATTTATAATATATACAAACGTCAGCAAGGTAGCCTAAGCATACATAGAACTGACACAAACGTAAGAAGAACAAAGAAAATGCTTCTTGATTAATGAATCAATTGTAGAGTTAGTGTATCTAATAGAGTAAGAAAACTTTTGATTCCTAAGCTTGCGTAGATGGCGGTTTCCGCGCTGAAATAAGGGTCTTCTCATTTGCGATACTACTTGTGCGGTCAGTGGAAACTAGGCTTTCTACTCTCACAATTTTTACTTGTAGTTCGCCCGAAAGCTTGCGGCTATGTTACGAACTGTAGCTTCCGGAAAAAGGCCAGCAGACACGAAGAGTACAATTAAAAGCTATCAAATATAAATTTACTTCAATTTTCGTAATGTCTCAAAAGGTAACGTAAGTCAAATACAGGATTTTGTAATCTTGTGGAAGCTCAATTTGTCACTAATTTATAGAGTTTTCTCAAGCGGTTTTACCCTTTAAATCAGTCTTAGTGTCAAACTTTGTAAAGTTTTGCCATTGAAACGAAAGCAAGTGAACAGTACTTTGTTGTATTGCCATTTTAATACGCTATACAAGGTGGCTCTAACTTTTAAGTTTATGAATAAGTAATAGAATATTAGAAAGCAAAATTTTTTGACCTCAGTCTTTACCTTCTCTGAATCTTTAGGACATTTTAAAGGAGCTACGTCACGGTATTTTCATTCATTTTTCTGATCTAACAGAATACTCAGTAACTAGAACTTAAAAAAGAGTCCGATTATCCACCTCTAGTGGAAGTTAAGCAATAACTTCCATAGTTTCTAGCGAATTATGCGATTCTTATAATGTGAACTTTTTACTTCTTTCAGGCTTTGTCTAAACATCGAACTCTTCACTTGTCGAACCCATAACTCGTTCGAAACTACCTTAATAATTCTCTTAGCCAGCTGTGAAAAACAACGTTTTCTTAATACCGGATATCAATAACAGAAATTTTAAAACAAACATGACATTTTAAAGTGGATTTACGAAGTCTGCTTTTGCCACTGAAAACGTTAATTGAACTCGGTAACTACAATTTTCAATAACGCCCATTTATTTTCTTTCGGCTCAAAGTTCTCATTAGAAGTAAATTTCAGTATAAAATACTTACCAATATCCACCAGGGCTAGTTACTAAAAGCTCTTCTTGGCGTTTCTCAGTTACAGCAACAATTTATTCACTGATCTTATTTTGTAGACTGAATTGTTCAAGAAAGCAGTCGACGCTATGGAGAACCATCTGAAAATGCGATCTACAGGATTTCATCAACTTAAATTCACCTCAAACAGAAATTTGATCATTTCTGGAAGTGAATTTGTTTTTAGTTGTTTGCAAATTATCCTAATGGAAGCATGATATAAATATCTCTGATACCTCGAAAGTCGCTAATGGGTAAATTAGCGAAAATCAAGAGAAGGATTACCCGTCTCTAGTGTAAATTAAGCAATACCGCTAATAGTTTTTAGTGAAATATGCCCCTCTAAGTATAAAACAGTTTTAATTTTTAAGGATGTAGTCCACAAATCGAACTCTTCGCTTGTCGATCCCAACACTCATTCCAAACTGACCACGATAATTCTCGGAATCAGCTGTGAAAAACAACGTTTTATCAATATCGGATGTCAGAAGGAAATTTTAAACTAAAAATGATATTTTAAAATGCGTTTACCAAGTCTATTTTTGCCTCTTGAAAACCTTGGTTGAATTCGGTAACTACAATTTCTACAGGAAGCGGAGAGTATAAGTTAAGCAAAGACGTTGATAGTTTTTAGCGAGTTATGCGATTCTTAAAGACTTTGTCCAGAAATTGAACTCTTCACTTGACCAACCGAAAACTCATTCGAAAGGACTCGAATAATTCTCCGAACCATGCTGATGTGAGAAACAACGTTTTCTCAATATCGGATGTCAATAAAGGAAATTTTAGAACAACCATGATATTTTAAAATGCATTTACCAAGTCTATTTTTTGCCTCTTAAAAACCTTAATCGATCTCAGTATCTTTAAATTCGAATAAATGTTTTTCTTTAATAAAGATTGTATTTCAGATTGCTTGTTTTTTGGATTACTCGTCACTGCTAAACTAGAAGAAGGCTCAACTTTTAATTTCTTAAACTGGGTGACAGCTTTTTCCTTATTGGTAGCTCATAACAAAATAATTAAATCTCGTCACCTGTAAGACTAAGTTTTCTAATTCAGCTAATTGGCGTTAACAATCGTGTATGGTTATAAAGCACTACGATATAAATACAACATTAGACTTGGTACATGAAATGTTCTGTATCTAACGATTGCAAAATGTTCGTGCTTTCTATAAGTGAGTATTGGAAGAATATTAAGTAGCTAGATGTGGAATTAAATAATGGGATTGAACTATAAGCAACAAGAGGATATCATCTGTATACAAGCATCCAGGTTAACTAAAGAATGTCTGCCATATTCCATTGCTTACAAAAAACCTTTACTTGATTCTCTATTTTTACATGCATTTTACTTAAATCACGAATCACGGCCCGCAGAATAGGCAGATCACGCGTCACTCTGGGCCTTTTACTTACGGATCATGCTCAAATTTGAGTGACTTTCGTGTATCGTATTAAGACGGGCCTAAGGCACCGTCTTAGGCCCCATTTATATGGAGAAAAGTTGTCTCGGGTACCCGAGACAGCTATCCCCCCCCCCCGAGACAACTTTACCTAACGTTTATATGATAAGAAGTTGGCCCGACTGACCGAGGTAAAGTTGACCCTACTTAATTATTCCGAAATCTGACCCTCAATACGCCCTTTTCCTTCAAAATTTTTCATTGATTTGATCACTGTAACCTTAGTTTGCCTAAAGTTATCTTCTTCAGTATACACTTTGTTGATTTAGTCGTTTTTAAACCAAGAACCAGACGTTACGTGACACGTGGCACGTTAAAAGTCGGCCCGGGTAGGCGAGACAAAGTGTTTATACGAGAAAAAGTTGTCCCGCCTGCCAGGGTTACCCTACCTGCCGTGGTGAGACAACTCGCCCCCCGAGTTGTCTCGCCTCCCCGAGACGAGTTGGTAATCCTCATGTAAACGGTTCGTTGAACTTTTTAAAGAAACGGGTGAAAAATTAGCTCGCCTAGGGTAACTCGGGGGGAGCGTTGTCGACCATATAAACGGGGCCTTATAGTAATACGAAATTTTCCTCGTAGTAGGTTGTTCAAGCTAAGGTCACTGGATGATTGATTGGTTGCTAAATGATGTCCTATGGGGGTGGGGGCGAAAGAGGGCCTATGTTTTGGCGGTTGTTTTCTTTGGGACAGGGGTCCTTTATTGCAATGCCTCCATGACGCTTATATTTGGAGGTTTTAGGGGACCCTGGGAAAATGGTGGTGCGACCTACTGTTGTACATTGTACGATCAAAGGGGAAAACTCGATTCAACTGGACTAGAAATATGAGGGCTCAAAGCAAGGAATTAATTGTTCCAGGACAGAATATAGCATTTTCCTCAAAGGCAAGGGTTAATTACCGAATGTTGGCAATTGAAAAATGAGGCATACGTTTTGAGCCTTGGACTTCCTGAGGCTTTTTGAAGCCTTTTCTGGATAAATTCCCGGAGTAAATTACATGCATGATAATGAATTTATTTGGTTATGAAAAGTCTGTCATAACGTTCGGTCTTTTGATTCAACGCAAGCATTTGAAATCTACCTCATATAAAGAGGGAACAAGACGCTAGAATCTACACTGGGTTAATTTTGTCAAATCAAAACATTTAGGGTGAAAACAAGCTTAGATGAAAAAAATATTCAAGGTAAACCTTTAATCCCGGGCTTTTAGTTGGGGATCACCTTTCGACAAGTAGTGACGCAAATATACATGGCATTTCTTACTGTATTGCTGTATTGTAAAATACTGAAAATGCGAGGGTTGTAGGAGAATTCAGAGGTTCAATTCCAGCAACTACGGTTTGGTTGAAGTTCTTGCGGGTTTCATTTTTTTTTAAAAAGGAATTTTTTCGAAAAATTTCGAAAACAGAAAAGTGTTAAGAATTGTTGAGTAGCTCATGAACCTGGTGGCTCACAAATTAACTCCAGCCAGTGTAAGGGCCCGTCTTACTCAAGTCACGCCTCACGCTTTATCCTTTTACTAACCTGTTGACGCAAATTTCGAAAAAGCTGGAACCTTAGAGGTAAAGTACAACGAATGGAAAGTAGGTTAATTACAAACTCTAACCAAACATGACGCGGGCTGCCCCTTGAAGGTCACAGTTTTTCTAGAGCTTGGTTCTCGGAAAACTCGAAAGAGATGATTATAATTTCTGTAGACAAATATCCCTGAATATTTGTGACGCATTTCTTATTCCTAAAGCCCCTACTCAACGTGAAAAGATAAGCGTCTCCTTTTGCCTTCCGCACGAACTGCACGATGTCATTTGTTCACCAGTTCACCAAGAGACTTCATGGTCCTGATTCACCTCGTTTGTCGTCTTCGCGTGGCGTATGGGATGAAGAAGAAAAGGCAAACTCCCGCTACAGATCCAGTGAAACCCGCTTTGTTAATCTGACGACCGCCTCGGTATTATAGCAAACTATTTTAAAAGTACCGAAAAAACAACCGAATGCGATATGGCCGGTGTGTGGGGTGGGGTGGAGTGGCGGAGGGGGAAGGGGGGGCTCAGGTGTATTTGTGACTGGGACGTGAGACACCCTTATATATTGGGGCTTAAAATTGACGATCTGGGACTTGTTTTGGGCAGAAATTTTCTGGTGGACTTAATTTGACTGGAAAGATTTTTTCAGGACTTTTTTTAGGGTTAATAAAAGTCGAGCCTATCTCCGAGCTGTCAATTTTATGTTAAACAGTTGCATAACTTTCATTTACATACTCAATCAATTTTTTTAATGCAGATAAAAAGGACTTTTTAAGGTCACGTTCTTGGCTGTTGGACTTTTGGGCTCTTGGCTGTTGGGTCCAGGATTAGCCGAACTGGGCTTTTTTGGGTATAAAAATTTGGCCCCATTCTTACCTCTCCGTCACTAATTCAGGTAAGGGACGGACCAATAGAAAAGTGATGGGGGGGGGGGGGGTGGGTGGGGAAAAAACCAACAAAAAAACATTCATGCAAGGGAAAATGTCCGAAAAAGAAATTCATGCAAGGGAAAATGTCCGAAAAAAATTCATGCACAAGATGGGCCTCATTTTGATATGAAACCATAATTCGTTCTGCCAAAGTGCTCAAGTAGTGTCTCCAGTGTTTAAAAAATTGGAAATTTTCTGGGGCTCTGCCAGGATGCTATAAAATATTGTTAATTAATATTTCTTTTGTCGGGAGGGGGATACCTTCGCCTGGAACAAATTTTTTGTTGTTTTTATAGTCATAGTCATACAGTTGAACCCCGTTATTTTGAACCGTCAGGGGAAACAAAAAAAGTTCGAAATAGCGGGAGTTCAAAATAACCGATAGTAAATGAGTGAAGGGCAAATCCAAGCCGAAGGGAAATTGGTTTAAGTTTGAAATAACGGGAAATTCAAAATAATTGAGTTCGAATAAGCGTAGTCTATTAAACTGTAAATTATTAACACACGACAAGCTCAGGAGCTGAAGCTTGTTACAACGCTCTCGTGGAATAAAAAGGTCATTAATCACTTGTCAGGTAAAAATAAAAAGCAACAAACAATCACACCCAAATTCACTTTCTTTTATTTTCTTGGTGTTTTACATTGACAACAATTTTTAAAATTAAATGTTTGCAACGATGTTGCAAAAACTTGACAGGCCAAACACGACTTTTATTGGTCAAGGAGTTCCCCTGCTGATGTTTGTAACGCCGGGCTCGGCTTATTTGTATAATTCTGTTGCAGGATGTTGTGTTTCGCATCACGGAGTGTGATCTATAGACCCTTTTCGTCGTGAAACTGAAGTTGTAGCTTCTTTCTAGCTATGCAACGTGTAATAGATGGCTGAACTCTGCTTCAGTCGAACATGGGCGAGTAAGCTCCTCTTGAAACTGAGTTTCGCCTAGGAGCTTAAATATCTTTCCTCCTGTTCTTAGCAAGTCTATCGACTGCGTGTTTTTGTATGCCAATATGTACAGGCAAGACCATGGTTTCGACCCTCCACATGGGTCTCATCAGTTGCCGGGTTGGCTTTGTGAGTTGCTCTTTTGCAAGCTCGTCTACTTTGCGAGAATGACAAGACATTCTGCTTGGCATAGATTTTCTGTTGTGTATTTATACCCACTCTGTGGATCGAAAATCCTGGATTTCTATTGGCTATGGCTATCCAAAGGGAACCAACTGTCAAATGTAGTTTTTGATCCGTTTCCGTTTGAAGCTTGCGTGTGTTTAATTTGTTGCGTTGTTTAAAATTTTAGCACTCCGTATTAGCTAGGTTGAAATGAGGGGTTGACCGTTAGTCCCTGAGTGCTCCTATTCCTCTGTGGTGTTTACTGAGTGCTGATATACGATGTTCCAACTCACACGTTAACTTATTTCGGCGGCATTAGTTCAAACTCAGTCTTAAGCACTTATGTGGATGGTTTGAATGAGGAGTTGTTGAGTTATCTGGCGCGCACATACCTTTTGCACAATCAGCAGTGTTGTCTTTGAATATGGTGTGCATTGTTCATTTTCTCTCCTCTGTGATGTTTTGTTAAAGTGCTCACATATGATGCTACTCACATGAAGTAGAACGGGGCCTTCCCATAGACAATCAATCACAGTTATAAAATGGGGTTGGAAGGCCTACGCGACTCCTACTTCACGTCTTTGTTTGCCGCGCCTTATCTCGGTCTTTTGACCAATTTTGCTTCTTGTGTTTTTGTAGTGGGTTGAGTTTGGAGGATTTTAATATGGTGACTGAATTGAGCCGTTACAACTAAGGCGTCACATTTTTTGAGACTTTGATCGCGAGGTCATATCTGATCAATTTTCTGATAACCGGTGGATTCTTGTGGCTTGCACGCACTGTTTGTTATTCTAAGTTAAATTTGACCTCTGATCGTTTGTGTTTAAGCGACTTAATGTAATTTGTATGCCGCTATTGTGAGATTGGAACAGAATAGGGCGAGGACTAAGGAGTGCACTGGAAAGCCTTCCACTCCCAGTGGCTTCCTACTCTCCCACTGTGTCTACATCCTCAAAAAGCTGTTACATTAAATTATAACCCTTAACTTCCCAGCAAAGGGTTAGAAGGTGCCTGTATGTATTTTATATCAAAAGTTTTAAATGCAAATTTATGAGCTACGTTTTTGAAAAGAATTGTTTTTAAATTAAGGAAATAACAGTGTATGTACTGTATATTTTATAAATTAATCTTTCTGGACACCATCGTTTGTATCAAATCATTTCATATGAATACGTCTTTCAGGTATAAAAAATCCATACATGTATATCAATAATATTACTCAAGTTTTCACTATAAATCGCTATTTACTTTTGAAACCTCCTTCAGTAAAGTAAATTTTAAAGCGAACATTATTAAA
>OZ034977.1:37430351-37592851 GCA_964030785.1 Siderastrea siderea | reverse complement strand
GTCGACGAGATTTTCATGCTCAAGAGAAAAATCGAGCAGTCAGAAACGTCGATAGTTAAACTTCAGGCCCACAAAGAAAAATGCACATGCCCAAGAGACTTGTGCTATGTTGTCACTTCTGACAAAGAGTTTAAGACAGAAATACATTCCATAAAGAGAGAGGCCAAGGGAAAATTCATAGGCACACTGACCAAGTTTCATTATCGCCGCGTTGAACGCAACAATGAAAACTGATACATGTATTAGTCAAAGAGAGACACTGATCGAGCTTAGCATAGCGCCACATGCTCGTTCAAACATGAGTACAAATGTTCTACACTCTTCTACCTTTTGAGTGGAAAAGATACATCGATGACTTATTCTCGCTGTGGAACGTTGACAAAACGGAGATAGAAGAGTTTATTGTCCTAGCAAACAGTCATCACCCGACCCAATTAAATTTACGGCTGAAATCTCAGACAAGGAAATAAACTTCCTGGATACTACTCTTTTCAAAGGTGAAAGATTTAACAAGCAAGCAATCCTTGATATCCGCACAAATTTTAAGCCCACAGAAACTTTACCGTACACTCACTTCTCTTCCTGCCACCCATCAGGGGTTAGAAAAGGGTTTATCAAAGGTGAAGCCCTACGTCTTCTTAGAACAAACTCTTCAGCGAAATCTTTCGTTGAGAATATCACCTAGTTCAAAACACGCCTCCGTGCGACAGACTACCCCAACAGTCGAGTAGAAAGAATAAAGAATAACGTCCAAAGTCAAATAAAAGGAAGTCGGCACTTCAACAAAGAGAGATAGTGCGGAAAAAATTCTGCCTTTCGTAACAACATACCACCCAGCTCTGCCTAATTTTAAGAACATCCTTATGAGAAAATGGTACTTAATTAAAAATCAACCATTGCTGAGAGAAATATACAAATTAGCACGAGCATATGAGCTGCGTTTGGCCTGTCAACACTTTATTCTATACTTGGGATAGGTGTTTGTTCATTCATGTTGAAAGCCAGCTAAAAATCAGCCTTGAGAAAAAAAAAGCCGTCAAATTCAGGCTGAAAGCTCTGATTTTATTTTGAACCCTGACTGATGTTGATCACTGGAGATTGGTGATACATCACAGTAATATCTCATATCATCTCTTTATTCTATTTATTTGACTAGTTTTTGCACTAGAATTTGTTGTTACAATGAGACAATGCTCCTGGACAATGATTTGCTCAGTATAATGCTTGGCAATCAGTATATTGATCCTCTAACTTCGTTGTCTGTCAAACTTACAGTCTTTTTAGTTCTGGCTATTTTACTTGGTTAGTTGGTTAGCTTTCTTCAGATTTGTCTGCTCCTTGATTTTCATTTCTCTTCTTTTGTAGTGATTGCAAATCCAACAACACGATCTCAGGTGAGGGACACTTATATAATAAGTTTTCCTGTTTACGATAGTATAGTCTTTTTGCTTAAAATTGCCATATTGCTGGCTTTTATTATCTGTTTTATTTCTTGTACTGAAGTTTATCTAAATGCCAAGAAGACTATCGCAGTTATAGACACAGCTTTTGCAGTTGCGAAAGGAAAGCCTGAAAAAACAAATTCAGGCTCGTACGGGACCCCTGACCTCTGCGATACCGGTGCAGCGTTTTTTCAAACTCAAGCGTTCAAGCAAACTCATTTGTTCGGGTTGATGAAAGCCAAGAACTGATAGATTTGTAATTGCTTTCACAGAATCACTTTCCGATGCCTGGGCTGCTGAAAAATCCCGTATTTGATGACTCGGTATATGCTGAACCAGAAGACAGAGCAAAAAGAGATGCATCCGGAAACATTGGTAAGGAATTTGTCAGAAATGGTTAGGCACTGGCTAAAAACATTAAGAACGGACGTTTAAAATTACAGACGTTTCGATCGAAAATCTTCGATCTTCATCAGTGGTGGAATGAAAATGTCACAAAATTATGCAGATATCCAAAAGTAGGAAAAGGGGAGCTGCAAGTTAGCAAAGAGAAGGACAACGTTAATGTGATCATTTCCGGCATTAGACTACCTGGAGGTAGCGATCGACTAAAATCATAAAAGTACATAACATGTACTTTATGCAAAAAATATACATTCATTTGGTGAAACAGGGAGGAGACTAGGCGACCGTTTCCGCGAACATCTACGAGACGTTGAAAGAAATGAGAAGGACGCATCCAAACCAGTCGGCCGACTATTTATTCTCCCTAATCATTCTGGCCAACACATGACGATCTGTGGTCTTCCCTACACCAGGGTAACATGGAAAGCCGTAAAAATCTAGAAAAAAAATCGTTTTTCAAATCGGCACACTTATTCCCCACGGTATCAACGAACGCTTTTCATTCAACTAATTCATTCTTGTTTTTTCACGTTGCTATGTTTCTACCAACAGCGTAGCTCCACCCCATATAAACCAAGCACAACCCACAATTCCTTGATTCGCTCTGACGAAGCACTAACGCTCGAAACAAGCCTATAGTGGGCTATGCGGAGAAGTTCCGTCCGAAATGGGTGCCTTTTTATGCTCGCAGTATACGAAAGGGTCGAGAAAATTGCTATTATGTTATTTTAACGGATCGCCGTACTATACTATTAAGTGAAATTTTGAAAAAGTTTCCTTTCGAGAGACTGAAAGTCCGCGAAAAGAAGCTCGTGTAGCTAAAAATCGACGAAAAACGTGGGATAATAGATACTGTTTTTGGCCTACGACCTGTCAAAAAATAATCCTTACTTGCATGCCGGCCCTGTTGTCAGGTTACTTAACTTGTTCCAGCCGTTCAGATAGTGGAGCGTGAACGAAAAAATATAGCAAGCGAAAGAGCGGGAAAACTAGGGGAGGCTCTATTAATATTTTTCTCTCGCGCCGCAATATCTGAACGCCTGGAACAGGCCACAGGTTAGTTAGCTTTGTTGCTTTCGATGTTTTAGGTAATCCTTCCTACGATAATACAGACAATCTGCTGCTAAAGAACCCGGGAGCGAGAGATGGTCGAAGCATACCTCTGAATGACATACAGATGAAGCCACTTAACACGGCAAGTGGGACTATTCACAGGGAAAAGACTTATGATAGCACGGAGCGGTATGCAAGAGACAAGGTAGATGGAGGGAAGCCTATGTACCATAACCCAGGCTGTGTGTTGGATGGAGACAAGCCTGCTTACCAGAGCTTAATGAAGGAGGATGCTAGCGCTCGGTTTAATTCCGAATCAAATTTAGGCATGTATCAGAGTTTGGACCAAGATAGATTGATGTACCAGCCTTTGCAGAAAAACAATACACATAAGGTGCTTAATATTTTCCCTTTAAAATTTAATTTCTTTAATACAATCATTCGTCGCTTTGTCGCCCTCCCTCCCTCCATTTCTTTCTTTCTTTCTTTCTTCCTTTCTTCCTTCCTTCCTTCCTTCCTTCCTTCCTTCCTTCCTTCCTTCCTTCCTTCCTTCCTTCTATTCATCGGGCTTAGTCAGTCTTTTTCCATCCGTTTGTTCGTACCTTCTTTCAATTTTACCGAAACGATCAGTTGCCAGAAAACTACTAACCGAGTCATTATTATCTTTTTTTTTTTTACTAGGACGAGATTCCCAAATATCTTGCTCTCCTCAACCCTGACGAAAACCCAAGAACAATCTCTCCGAGCCCCCCAGAGTATCAACCCCCATATTTCACAGGCCCACCCCCTGCGGACGTTAAAGAACCTCCAGAGTACGCGGACTATGCAGATTTAGATGAATTTGAAGAAATCAAGGAAAACGAGAGCCTTACGACGTGCTCAGATCAGGGCCCATCTTATGAAGCACCACTGTATAATGTGCTTGAGGGACCCAGCTATGACTGCGCTTGTCGAGGTGCTGTGATGTATGATGTCCTGGAGGGTCCTCATCCGGACTCCTCTGGTATCACCAATCCGGGCTTTGAGCCCCCTATGTATGCGGTCCTGGAGGGCCCTGATACAACATCATAAGATGTCTTCTTTTATCTGCGAGATATTCTACTTTGTTTGGTTCGTCAAGCAACATTTTGGGGTGGGTGGACTGGGTAAGGGGGTGGAAGTCGTCACGTTGAGACATAATTAACAAATCGAGCAGGTTAACTTTTCCTTCTTTTTTGTAAAGTCAGCTAGCGAGTCAAACTCCTTAGCCTTCTATTCTTATTTTTGTTCCTCAATGTTCTGAGATGTAGTTCTAGTCTGAGCTGCGGCCATTGTTTGTTAAACTTGCTCTAGGTCGCTCGTCATTTCCTCTGCTTGAATAACACTGGCCTGTTCCAGGCTCCCAGATAGTAGGGAGTGTAGGGACAGCACGAAAATTAGAAAGGGAACGCAAAAATAAGACACGCGGGATCTTGGGAATAGGGGGCCTTGTCTCCCTCTCCAATTCATCTTGGAGCCTGGAACATGCAAGAATAACACAAATGGGATGCACGCGTGAAAAGTGTGCAAGTGTGTGTGTAGGGTTTGAGTGCGCGTTTGGCTGCAAAACGAGCTCATCCTAAATTATAGTGCCCGCATCTGTCATAACCGGCGGCAGGGTTTAAGTGTAAAGCCGCGCGCGCGCGTAGCCTACACACGACATAGCTAGAATGCACGCGTCAGCTGAGTGAATCGAAGGGTCCATTCTTTTGGGACTATTAATTCTGGCTATTCTTATTCCGGTTTAGGAGTAACAGAATACACGGAATTTCAATTTCGAAAAGAACGTTTCTTCTGAAAACGGAATAACCATGGCGGAGGTGACCTGAGAACTACTATGTCTGTACATGCGCAGGCGGCTGCGTAGGATTTCCCGCGAAAAATTTCCCAAAAAGAACGCGTATTTTGTCTATTCCGAGTAAACCGTATTCCTTTCATTCTGTTCATTCTGTTATTAGGAGCACAATGAACAGAATGATCATTCCGAAAACAGAATCGCTCCCAAAAGAATACAAATACCCTCTATTCCGAATATTCCTATTCCGGACTAGTCCCAAAAGACCGCGCCCCAAATTTCTATAAAATTGTAAGTCGTGCGTGCAAAATACCGGAAGTTAAAATGCCACGTAAAATCGTGCAAACCAGAAATAAAACGTACACGAAACATTTGTTTTTATGTCGAAATTTTGCTTTTTACCTTTCGTGCACAAAACTAAACTTTGACTCGACTTTTACGTTAATGACAATACGACTATATACAGTAAAAATTTATTTAATTAACCATTTTTGTGGCTTTATCGCCAACGAATTCATCATGCATGGTCACTGACAATTGGCTTTTTGGTTTTTTTTTAACCGATCGATGGCAACCCTGTAAAACTTAACTTTTTTCCGCAGTTAGTGCCTTAATGAACAAATCTTCTGTAGTATAATTAAATTGTATTTGCCCTGGTTATTGTATTGTTTGTTTTTGCTTCTTGTAACCCAGTCTTTATTAACGTAGAGTATCTACAATGGAATCTCTTCAGTTATACGATCACCACTGAGCTATAAAAATGAAGTCGGTTTTACGGGGATGTCAGATAAGAAATAAGGACAATATCGCAAAGAAGGCCCGATAATATCGCATTCGGTGTTTTTTTTTCGGGCTTTGACGAAAGTGATCGTCTCGTTAACAAGGCGGGGTTACAATGTACCTGTAGAGGGGGTGACGTCATTTTTTCCTTTCATGCACCACCCGACGACGAAACACGAGGTGAATCAAAAGCCATGAAGGCTCCTGGTGAATAAATAACATCGTATACAAGGCAAACAAAGGGGCTAATTTTCACATTAGATAGAGTTCCTTTAGGAAAGAGAAATGCGTTGAAATATACACGGATGTTTTTCTGTGGACAATAATCATCTCTTTCGAAAGGCGAATTTTTTTTCCCAGAGGAACGACCCTCGTCGTGTTTGGTTAGAGTTTATTCCCTTGCCCTTTTAACACAATGGCAACCCTTTTATATACCTAGAGCAATAATTGCACCCCTTTCTTATACCTCAAGGATAAGCCAAAGCAATAGAATTTTCTATAATCCCCACATTTTTCCCATGCAGGCTTTCAGTCGTTGTGGTTGAGTTGCTCAAAGGCTCCACGCTTTCACATAGCTGCCATCTCTTTCACTTTGCAGCGGATTTTTTTGATCCTTTCATAAACTAGAAACTGCAATTTTCTCTACCCTTTCAATAGTATACCGCGAGCTTAAAAAGGCACCCCTTTCGGGCGGAGCCTCCCCGTATAGCCCACGATAGGGAGTACTACCCCCTCGGGTTTATCTTCCTAAACTGTGAGACTTCCATTTTTTCAACTTTGTTTATAACTAGGACTACGTAATGACTAAGGACCCCCGTCATCGGTTACCATGGTTGCCAGAGGCGTTTCTCGTGCGTGCTTCTTGAAAGCACGCGAGAGAACTGTTAGTAGGGTAGTCATCGGTAAAATTGACGTCAAAGAGGAGCTTATAATGTATATGCCTCCTTTACTGTTATCCACGTACGAGGTTAGCGCCTGTTCCCTTCTGGTATTTTTTGAAGTTGTTGCCTGGCTCTTTCTGCTGAACACACGACACAAACGTTCGGACTATCTTTTAAAGCTCGCGCCTCTGATCTATAGGTTGTGGAATCGTTAACCGTCGATTCGCGGGCATTAAAGGGACACTTTCACCAATTTTTAGGATAACTTTGAAAAGCTAAAGACATATTCTAATCAGAGGAAATTCAAAAATACTGGTTGGGGTTCGTTTAAAACTACTCTACCAGTTCTCGGGGACTATAATTAAGTGTATTTAGCTGAAGATCGCTAGGATGGAAATCGATTGCAACTTGAAAACATCAGGCTGATGAACAGTTTTTCTTTTGTGTCGTGGAAAAATCGCCAGTAACTGACTATGGTTTGCTCTTCCTTTGAGAAAATCATCTGATTTTCTTCTCTTGACGTTCTAGGAGTATTCTGTGTACGTGAAAAGGCATTTAATACAATTTTCAGCACATTCTTCACCCAAAAAAGGTAAAAATCCCGTGAAAGTGTCCCTTTAAAGTGAGGGTTATTTACCTGTAGCGAGTGGTTATGAAATATATTCCGTCGAAAAGAATAGAGGAAACCAAGCGAACTGAAAAATAAATACTCAAAGCTATTGCAACCGACAAATAATAAACAGCGAAATTTCACAGGAAGCAATATACCGTATTTCCTCAAACAGTAGTCGTCCCTCGATTAATCGCCGCCCTCGAATAATTGCTTCCCCCCCCCCCCCCCCACCTTGGTGGAAATCTATGAAAGTTACTTGATGTAGGATAAAAAAACAAGATATTTAGGGTGTGACTTCCACCGAGCAATATCTGAAATAATCGCCCTCCACCTCGCCTCGACTAATCGCCCCTTTTGGTGCGAAAAAGTTAATAATCGCCCCCTGTTGTTATTGGAGGAAATACAGTATTCATCCGTGGTAGTTACTCGGTCCATATACCTTCAATGCCAAGGACTAAGGTTAACACACGTTTAAGTTCACAGAGCATTTGACAAATGATTTCTGTCCCCGTGCTCTCCAGAGAGATGGATTTGCCTTCGAAAATCTGGACAAGGGGAACGTGAAATAAAACAAAGAGATTGGTGCCCTGACAATTGGTGCAATATAAAACCAGTGCGCAAAACATCGACGTAATAAATAAAATCGCAGTGACATGAAAAATGAGTCTTAGGCAGTCTATAGAATTGTAATTGAAAGTACCGTTCCTTGCTCGCGACCCTCGAGCCCGGAGGGGGGGGGGGTGAGGGGGGCAGTTGGTAAGAAAATTTTGGCAAGTATTTTTCGAGTAGTTCGTAGGAATGACTACTAGGTCTGAGATAAGTTTATTTGGATAGTATGATGAATAAACAAACAAACACGACCTTTCAAACAGTACTGTTGTTCTTCGTTAGTTGTAAGGATCCAAAATTCAGTATGAGATCCTTTTAGGTTTCATTTTGGTCCAGTGGATTTTTTGGGGTTTTGCTTCAAGCCCAAGGGATTTTTTTGGGTTATAATTTATGTCTCCATTCGCACTTTTTGTATTTTTTTTGCCTTATCTACTCCCCCGTCACTTAAAATCCAGGTTACTCTCCCCATCCTCCGCCCCCCTTACCCTCGAGCGCTTGAGTATCTGTGCTAACTTTGGTTTTTGTTTACGTGACAGAAAGTTTGCTTATAGGTTTGTAGATTCAGTGTTCTCTCGACTAGCTTGACTAGTCGAACTTGACTAGCTTGAATTACATCTACTCAGTTTCTTTTTCACCAGAATCTCTCACAAGGCAAATTAATTTAAGAAGGCTAATAGACAAGAGACGTCTCGTTTTTCTTTGAGTGAGCTTTAATCTTGATATCTGCACGCTTTGCTGACTACTAACAACCTAACTTCAAGTACGTAAAACCCACGCTTAGCTAAGCAAAGATCCCCGCAACGCGTTGTGATTGGCTAAAACTCCTGGTCTTTTCGAGTGTCCTTAAACTGAAAGACGCGACGCTTTCTTCTAGGTCCGCTAAAAGCAATTCTAAGACATTTTTTTAAATTGACGGTTGATCGACAAGTAGATAAAATAGACTAAAACTGCTAATGCTCCAAATACCAATCACGACGGTTACTGGACTTCAAGGGCAATACCTTACAGAGATGTCGCTGACAAATTACAAAAAAGCAAAGACTCGCAAGAGGTCCACGCAAACAAAATTAAGGAAATCAAACAAACTGATTGAATGTGTTCCGTTGGCCATTAATAAAATGAAACCAAGTTGTCTCACAGTTCATACGGACAACTTGGCCAGAATATTTCTCAAAACATGCAAAAAGAATAACTTTAGTTGGCACGCTTAATATAACGACTCTAGCGAACCAAAACAGTCCACCGGATAGTCACGTTATCAGAGCACGCAGAACTTTTTACACAAACGCTACGATATTTATTTTAATCTTGCTCGATAGAACAGTAGCTTTTTACGTCTTCAGAGTAAAAGAAATTAGTTAACTACACCTCACGCAATGTAAAAACAGAGGGAACTTTCCAAGCTGTGTACGCACGTTTTCTGAACTATCGCTAAAACGTGCCAGCATGTCAGTTGCACTTTTCGACATGTGCGTGTTGCTTGGTGACCCTGCGGTGAACTCGTTGAGTGTCATTACATAATAAAGTCCAACATCACTCTTAAAATGCAAAAGGGAAGCAAAATACTCGAAAGTATGAAAATGTTCTTGAGGTAAAAAAAGTGCAAAATCATATTATAAAACCATGCGCTTACGACTCTTAACATTGCTATATCGCACAAAAGTTTTAAGTGTTCTGTTTGCGTTTATCAGTATATATTTCATATGATATCCACGTCCCTTTTATGTCTGTTTGGAAATTGCTAAATGTGTAATTTTCAATTTCTTTGCTGCATGCAGTAATTACACACGAATGACATGCAATCAATGAATTAAATTTCTTATGTTACTTATCGTTTGCATTCAAGTATCTCCACAAATTGAGGAGAAATTGAATTGATATCGAACTAGAATTCAATTAGTGACTACCTGCTTATTCTCCATGTGACCCTACCACCGTAAGCGGTCTGAGAGTGGCTGCGCAACGCATGCGCGCTAACGGGACGTTTCGCTGAAATTTTGTATGAATATAATAACTGATATGCTCCAGGTATGTATGTATAAATAATTATAGTCTAGATGTGCTCTGTGGAATGCTGAATGAAAACGCATTTGCTCAGTGTTCATGCTGGTCAGCTGCATGTCAAATGAATATTTGTTATACTTATCAACTACTATACTATGCAGCTACTCCCTATCTGATTCTTGCGACACGAATAGCCTCTGCTTACTGCAAGGAACCTATCAACCAACTGTACTACACTAATATGGTGTACTTTTCAACAAGAACTAGAGAATTCTGCTTTCCTCAGTATATTGCAAAAATGGCATGAAGCATTGTTTTTACCCTGCAACTACGTAGGTAAAACTCCACGCTAATCCTGTGTTTTTTTTTTCAAAGCCGTAGTTCTTTACACGCCCCTTACTCAGGAAAGTGAAGCTAGCTCTGTTATTCCTCTCTTACAATATTCCCTATTTTTACGTGGCGTTTTTATATGGTTTTCACTGCCTTTCTTTTATCAGGAATTAACATGACAGCGACAACAGAAATGAATTCATAAATCACATGGAAATGTTTCTAAGATATTATGGGTTAGTTCGAAAATTCTTTGAAATGTCACCCTTACTTTTGGCCGGGTGTAAACCATTTAAAGAGGAATCGTTGAAAAAAACGTTGAACAATTGTGGCTTGTTACGTCCTCTCCTGGCTTGACAATTGAGCGTCTGAAAATAAAAAAGAAGGTAAAACAATTCAATAAGTAAACCGAGAAATGATGTGATGTGATTGACATAAATCATTGTACTCGTTAGTTTGTGTACGGTTTCTGTCAACACTGAGATTTTTAATGACAGTGGGTTTCATTGCTAGGTGAAGCAGGTGAAATAGAGTGTATTGTCTTAAAATCGTGTAGAGAAGTATGGGGGAAAAAACCTTAAAAGCGACAACAGTTTACAACAAGGTACCCCAACATAGAAAATCTATACAACAACATATTTCAATTACACTTAAGGTACAAATCGTAGTAACTTCCCTTACTACCCTTCACAATGTAGTTTTTCACGTTGACGAGTTATCGTCTATTGACCTAGCTTATACTGTATGTGTGTTGGGGAAGGGGACGAAGAAAGTATTCTTCAGCAAACTTGTGATTTACAAGTCCTTCTTTTCACAGTGTGTATCCTTTGTTTCATTTTCGTGTTTTCTTTGCTGCTTTACTTTTGAGCACGTTAGTTAAAATTGTGTTTGAGGACAACTACACATATAGCTTACGAGAAAGACGCTTTTCGTCAACCAAGGTAAGGCCTCTCCCTCAACCAACACCGCTCTTTGGTGGATTGAAGGTCACTTTGTTCTTTAAAGTGCTATGTGGTGCTATGCCATTGTTTAAATTTCAAAGAATATTCTACTTACTATTCTCGGAATCTTGGTTTCCAAATTCAAGTCTGACGTCATCACCAATCAGTACAAATGGAGCCCAGTACTTCGCGGCAGAGAACGTCTCTGAATCGCGAAGAGTTTTCATGGCCTGGTGAAGAGCCACACTGGCGCTTTCTCCATCTTTGAGGTGTTGATAGAAACTCTTCATAAACTCGAAGGTTGCCTCGTCAGAAATTGCCCAGAGTGACGCTAGAACAGAACGAGCACCGGCAGCCAAGAAAGCCCGAGCAATACCGACCACACCCTCCGAATTCACCTCCCCGCGACCACTGTGGCAACAACTGAGCACAACAAGCCTTGCACGCAAACGAGCTGCTAGCACATCAGATATTTTAAGAATGTAGTCCTCTTCTTTAGGAATCTTGATCTTTAATCTTGGTATTCGATCTGGATTATTTTCCCACCCCTGATTTGGAGCCAAGGCTATTTCACCAGTTTCCTCTCGCCCGTGTGCTGCAATATGAACTAAGGCAACTGACGTCATTTGTTCCAGCACCTTCTCTTTTGTTGCTTCTGTTCCTGTTAGTGGTTGGATGTTTAGAATTTTTCCAATCATATCCACTTCCATTTTAGCGCGTGGCAACTGACTGTACTTAGGCTTTATTTCCCAGATTCCTTCTTTGATAACTTTCTCCAGACACGGATCTCCGACGAGGAGGGCCCCACTTTTTCTGTGGTAGTCCTCAGGGGAATCCATGATAAGTTTTAAACTGGTGAGCGAGGGCACAGTGTGGATTCTTATAGATTCGCTCAAAGCAGAAAATGGAGCTAAGCACAATGGACCATCTGGGACAATGATCAACTCGTCACCTTGACACAAGTCTGAAATGGGGCCAATAATTTTATCATGTAACCGATGTAAGGAGTCTGTGGTGCACTGACAAGTCTGTGCTGGTTCCTCCTCGCTTGCTCTCTTGGACGAGGAGTCATCAGTGAGCTCATCTAGCGAACGATCCTCGCATCTAACACTAACACCAGCTCCAATTTCTTTCAAAGTAGTTTTTAACAAGAATGTAATAGAATCGTCTTTCCTTCGTCTCCCTTCTATCTCTATTTTTACCCGTCGATGCTCAACCTTGTTATCCCTATTGATAATCCAGAAGGCGATAATGTTGCCATTAAGTCCTAAAAACACTATTTGTTTGTTTTTAGAGAGCACGTTTGAGATGTGAGAAATTGTTTCTTTAGGTTCAAATGACGCTGACGGAAGTGCTGTTAAGCCATATCCTATTTTCAAGTCATCGACCAAAGCCTGTGCACGACCTCGCTCAGCAGCGCACAAAGCCTCAACAGTAAGGTCAAGTAATAACAGACTCTGCCACAAACCATCGTAAGAAAAACGATAAAGGTCCCGAAAACTTATTTTCAGGGCATCTTCAGACTTAACACTAGCCCTCACGATATCAAAAACCTTTACGCTGGATTGGTAACATTCCTTGGCTTCTTGGAATTTTCCTAGGCTGCGATACGCGCTGCCGAGATTTCCATAGGCCGTTCCTTCGTCGACCCTATCGCCCACTTCTTTGGCTATTGACAAGGTTTTATTGATGTACTCTATGGCTTCTTGGAATTTTCCTAGGCTGTAATAAGCGCAGCCGAGATTTCCATAGGCCGTTCCTTCTCTGGCCCTATCGCCCACTTCTTTGGCTATTGATAAGTTTTTATTGGTGTACTCTATGGCTTCTTGGAATTTTCCTAGGCTGCCATAAGCTACGCCGAGAATTCCATAGGCCATTCCTTCTCTGGCCCTATCGCCCACTTCTTTGGCTATTGATAGCCGTTTATTGGTGTACTCTATGGCTTCTTGGAATTTTCTTAGCCCGTAATAAGCGTTGCCGAGATTTTCATAGGCGTTTCCTTCTCCGACCCTATTGCCCACTTCTTTGGCTATTGATAAGTATTTATTGGTGTACTCTATGGCTTCTTGGAATTTTCCTAGGCTGCCATAAGCTACGCCGAGATTTCCATAGGCCGTTCCTTCTCCGGACTTATCGCCCACTTCTTTGGCTATTGATAACTTATTATTGGTGTACTCTATGGCTTCTTGGAATTTTCCTAGGCTGCAATAAGCGCAGCCGAGATTTCCATAGGCCGTTCGTTCTCCGACCCTATCGCCCACTTCTTTGGCTATTGATAAGTGTTTATTGGTGTACTCTATGGCTTCTTGGAATTTTCCTAGGCTGTAATAAGCGCAGCCGAGATTTCCATAGGCCGTTCGTTCTCCGACCCTATCGCCCACTTCTTTGGCTATTGATAGCCGTTTATTGGTGTACTCTATGGCTTCTTGGAATTTTCCTAGGCTGCCATAAGCCCTGCCGAGATTTCCATAGGCCGTTCCTTCTCCGGCCCTATCACCCACTTCTGTGGCTATTGATAGCCGTTTATTGGTGTACTCTATGGCTTCTTGGAATTTTCCTAGGCTGCAATAAGCTACGCCGAGATTTCCATAGGCTGTTCCTTCTCCGACCCTATTGCCCACTTCTTTGGCTATTGATAAGTGTTTATTGGTGTACTCTATGGCTTCTTGGAATTTTCCTAGGCTGGCATAAACGCGGCCGAGATTTCCATAGGCCGTTCCTTCTCCGACCCTATCGCCCACTTCTTTGGCTATTGATAAGTATTTATTGGCGTACTCTATGGCTTCTTGGAACTTTCCTAGTCTGCCATAAGCCCTGCCGAGATTTCCATAGGCCGTTCCTTCTCCGGCCCTATCGCCCACTTCTTTAAGTATTGATAGGCATTTATTGTGGTACTCTATGGCTTCTTCGAATTTTGCTAAGCTGAAATAAGCGTTGCCGAGATTTCTATAGGCCGTTCCTTCTAAGGTCCTATCGCCTACCTCTTTGGCTATTAATAGATGTTTCTCTAGATCCTCTATACATTGTAACTTGCTTTCTGTCATTTTTATGTAGCCCTGTAAAGATTGACAAAGAGGTTTACACAAACTTAGGATAATATAATTCAAGTTTATTTAGAACTCATTTTAAAACAAATTCGATACTCGATTCTTAGATCAATTGCATTACAAACAGATCTTTGGGTGTCTCACTTGTTTTGCTGTTCATATCAACTGACTTACCCTTTTAGTTTCTAACTCATCCCTCCCTTTGCGTCCTCCTGCATCTTGCAGATCGTTTTGTTCTTTGACAGCTTTGCTTCTTAATTGCAATAAATCCTGGTTGTTCATGTCGATCTTAGATAAGTCAAGAATGTAACATGTCGGTAGCAAAAGTTACGAATAATTCAATACAGTGAATTTGAAAATCGTCTTTATTTAATAACATTTTTGGTTTTTGTTAAGAACAGTTTTATTTGACTTGATGATTTAATGATTTGATTTCAATAACAGTTAGTTAATCTTGAAGTGATAGAGAAATCTTGAACGCCAATATATAATGAAATCGATGTTTCTCTTGTGAGCAACAGATTTCAAACTAGTTATTGTGCGCGGTCAGCACACGTTGACGGGCAGTTAAATCGTTTTTTTTAAGGTCAATCAAGCGAGGTTTTGCCTTCAGTTACAATTGTTTGTACAAACTAAAGTTGCAATTAAGGAATCAGGAGCTAAAACCGAGAGGGATTACAACACTTGTTATAATCCACAAGATACTAGGTAACTTTGCGATAATGAAATATCGTAATTGCCTCACGTTTTCTGATTCGACGAACATAACAGATATTTTTATGGTAACATCCCAGTGAAGGATACAGCTAATCCCTTATCACACCACGTGATTGCTTCTTCAAACTTATTTAGATGAACACAGGCACTTGCTCCTAATGATACAAAATATTGAACATAATGATATGAACTGTTGAACATAATGAAAGAAAATATTGAACATGTAAAGTGAATATGCCATAACTGATCTTTCATTGTTTTTAGTACGCTAGGGCGATTTTGAAACAGTAGCATCCGGAACAGAGACCGACAAGGGCGACTGAATATAAGGGCCAGTCTGGTCAGATCCCATGTTTTTCCAACGTTTTAAACCTTTTTTGAAAAGTGTTAAATTATTGTAAAGCCAGCACCACTAGTACTGTTATCCATATCTGGCACAAGTTATTGACTTACTTAGGTGTGATACTAGATTATTTAATTTATTTAATTTTATTTAAATAAAAGAGAAACCCGCCAGCCTTCTCCTAGTTTAACAAGTGAATTTTGGTTTATATTCCAGTATTGAAGTATCTTCCCAGTGCTAAGCTTGCTTGCGTGTCTTAGTAAATTCACCGCTTTCTCCATACTTTCAAAAGGACAGCATCACTTTTTAAGAAAACTTACCTCTTACAATTGCTTTGATGTAAGATGGTTGCAAGTCAATGGCAAGTTTTGCATCACTCAGTGAATCGTTGTAATTTCCTGTGAGTGAAATAATCCAAAAATATAAAGTAAATACATAAATAAACAAATAATGAAAGAAATAATGAAAGAAATAATGAATGAATGAATGATTGAATGAATGAATGAATGAATAAATGAGTGAGTGAGTGAGTGAGTGAGTGAGTGAATGATTGAATGAATGAATGAATGAATGAATGAATGAATGGATGAATGAATGAGTGAATGAATGAATGAATGAATAAATGAATGAATGAATAAATGAATGAATGAATGAATGAATGAATGAATGAATGAATGAATGAATGAATGAATGAATGGATGGAAGGATGGATGGATGGATGGATGGATGGATGGATGGATGGATGGATGGATGGATGGATGGATGGGTGGATGAATGAATGAATGAATGAATGAGTCGACAGTTGGATGGATGGATGGATAAGTGGGTGGGTGGGTGTGTGGGTTTGTGTGTGAGAGTGGATTGAAGGGTGGGTTAGTGGATTGAGGGATGAATGAATTTTCTTACCGAGATAGAAGTTTGCCGTGGCCCTGTTGCTGTAAAGTTGGGCCTTCAATTCTTCATCCTTGCAGCTCATCTTAATTCCTTCAGTATAGCAGTAAATGGCGTCGCTGAAACTTTTCTTTGTGAAATAGTCATTACCTTCGGTTTTGTATATCTGCGCTATTGCTGAAATAAGTATTATTCAGATATTAGCAAAACTTAAGGAAAGTTGACCTCAAGACACTTGTTTTCTTATTAAAGTAAGGAGGTAAAACTGAATAATTATTAAATATTAATTTGGATCGAATTCGAAGGGTTATAAACGACGAAGTCGAAGTCCTTAAAACAAGAATAATATGTTTTCAAAATGCTCAATTAATCACTTAGCTTGTTTGCAAAAACATTTAAAAGGCAAAGCGTCGAAGAAAAAATGGTTTTAGGTTATAACTGTACAAAGTTTATTTTAGAGCCATTTTCACTTCAAATTGTGGAAGAGAGTTGCTACAGGAAACAATAGTCGGCTTAAAATGGAAAAGGATTCCTCCGAAATAGTTTGTTTATTTCTAAGTTCACTGTGAAGTTGTTTGGAAATGGCATATCATCATATCTGGTGGTGGAGATGTGGAGATTGGTTTTGCTGAGCGGAAATCTGACCAGTAGACGGTACAAGGGCTAGACACTATATTCTTTTTTGCGGAGAGTGATCGAGTTGCGGATTCTTGTTGCTGATCTGCAACGGCTGGTGTTTACAATATGCGAATGGGCTTAGGATGTTCGACATCTTTTTCTACTGCTCAAGCGACGTACGCTCGTGCACTGTACGACGCTCGCGCACTGCACTCTTGCATTACATTATATTCCATCGAAAAGATGATTCATAACAAGGTACATTTGATGTCAACGGAACAATAGGTTTTGTCACCATGGTTCGATATTTTTAAACTTACTGTGAAAATGAAAAAAAGAGGTTAAGTGACTGAATTTTTGAAACAAATTTGCTTTATAAATTAAATAAATGACTTAGTTCAACAGGAATCTCCCTGTCGCTCATAGTTAAACCACCTCCCATGGAAGTTCAAGGGTTTCACTCCTGTCGGGGACTCGAAGTTTTTAGTGACAAGACTGAAAACAGTTTAACACCGGTTCAACATTTAACACCTCTCACTGTATTAAGGTTTTCACGTTTGTTCTCACCTTTTAAAGTGTCGTCATCGAAGTTCAGAGTGTCCTCTGCATCTGTTGTGACGTCATTTCCCCCACTTGTAGCTTCCGTTGGACTTTCCATGACTGCTATGAATCTTTCTGAAATTTGCCAACTGTACTGGATACAATTTTAAAAAGTATGTTTAGTTAATAATGTTATGCCGGAGTCAGAAAGCTATCGTAAAGCGCTTGGCGTTTGCAGTGGCATGAAAAGTGGTATTTCTCAATTGATTAATGTCATACATTTAAAAATGAAGATAGTCACAATTTCAATACAGTACTCCACTCCGACGCTAACACCATAAATACTTACTTCTGAAAGTTGACACAAAAGCGAGCAGAATAATTTTACTCTTATTGCTTTCATTCATTCATTATTCGCAGTTATCCACATCCAATAGAACGATAACATGGATAAATAAACAGGCTAAAACCGATAAACGTTGCCAGTACTAATTTTCAAATTATTATTTAATCGGTATAATTATCGTATTAAGGCTTTGCCTTGAGAACAAGGAAAAGTATATTAAGGTAAATAACAGCTTTCATTTTTTCTTGACACATAAACAAGCAAACCAGTTTAAACAAAATCGTGTTACATCCTGATAACGAGCTTAACCTGATAAGGATTGCACAGGAGCCTTTTTAATTTATCCTAACAGAAACGCCAGCAAGGCGGCCGAGGCATACGTAGAAACAACAATGAAAAGAATAGGAGTTTTAAGAACAGACCAACCGTCAAAACCAGGCTTCCAACACGGAAGATTTTACTTACTGCTCGCTCGAATGCTCGCAGCGAAGAAATGTGGCTTGAAACTTTGTACATTTATACTCGACACACCTCGAAATCTAATGTACGTCATATTCAAAATTTCGTAGTCTTATGGAAGTTCAAATTGTCACAATTCCTGAAGTTTTTGCCTTTAACTCTTAATGTCAAAACTGTTCTGAAGTGTTATATACCGTTAAAAAAAAACGGAGAAGTACTTTGCTGTATTGCTAATTTCTATGAAGTACAAGGTGGCTCTAAGCGTTTAAATTTGTGAATGAAATACAAAATGTTAGTAATCAAATAAAAGCGCCTGAACAGTGCTTGCAAGTCTTTTTGTATGTTTTGCAAAGCATGTCCTCAGATATTGGCTTAGAATCTATCTCCATTCCCCATAAAAATTAGAACGGCAATCCTTCTGAAATTTTTTGTTAGTTTATATTTCGTCCTCAACAAAATTTTGACAACATAGACACTCAGCAGAAGAGCTTAAGTGTCTCGTCTTGTTGCAAATTCTTAATAGAATTCAGTTTCCAGTAAAAAAAAACTTACCAATATCTACCAAAGCTGGCTACTAAAAGCTCTTTTTGGCGTTTCTCAGTTAGGCGGGGTCAACAGAAGCCTGCAAGGAGGGAAATTTCACAGCGACAATTTATTCACTTATCTTATTTTGTGGACTCTAGTTTGTACAGAAAAGCAGTCGACGCTATGGGCAAGCATCTGAAAATGCGACATATAGGATTTGGTTAACTTAAAAATAACTTTAAATTCACCTCAAACAGATATTTGATCATTCCTGAAGTGACTTCGTTTTTAGGAGTTTTTAAATTATATAAATAACTCTTTTATGGTTAAAGGTTCCTAATGGAAGCATATAAATATCCCTCACACGAAAGTAACGAATGAGAATCTGAGTTTAGGTTGTTCACTAATGGGTAAATTTATACAAGAGACGAGTTATCCGTCTGTAGTGTAAATTAAGCGACAAAATTGGTAGTTTTTTAGTGAATTATGCGATTCTTAATATGAAGCTTAAAGTTATGGTCCGTACCTTTGTTCGAATCCAAAACTCATTTGGAACGATCCCAATAATTGACAGAAACAGCTGTGAAAACATCTTTTTCATAACATCGGATGTCAATCAAAGACATTAACAAATATAATATTTTAAAATGGATTTACGAAGTCTGCTTTTGCCATTGAAAGCGTTAATTTAACTCTGTAATGAAAATTTCCAATAATGCTCATTTATAATGCTCATTTATGCTTGTGTTTCTTTCCATCAGGGTGGCCCAGTCGACACACCCAAAAATTTTTGAGCATTATTCAAACGTTAATTCAGTTAAATTGCCACCCCTAAAAAATGAAGTAACCGATCAACTAAAAAATATCGTCATTCAAAACCCTTCTTTAATTTCAGAATTAACTGCTAAAGTAGTGTACAACAACCAGATAGGAGAATTCATGCGCCAGTATTTAGACTGATAGATTGAAAAATGCGAAAGAGGAATGGACGTAAAAAGGGAACTTTACACCCGGATAAATTCAAGTTAACGATGAACACAAGCATGCGATTTTTGATTTCACAAGCAAATAGGGTCGATCTAATCACACCATTTGAACAGAAACGTTCTTGAACAGTGCAGCTTAAGCCAGTGGAGAAAATGAGACCATAAATATTGGATGGTTGACAACTACGAGCTTGTCTGCAAAACAGCATTGAGCATCCCTCGGTAGCTCTTCTATTCGTTCACTTTATCCTAGAAAATTGCTGCTTTTCGAACAAAACTGATTTTTAAGTTTCGGCTAATTGTAAACAAGAGACATCGCCGCACTCTTAATTTTTAGGAAGCTATTTAAGCTTAAAAAGTAACTATGAAACTCCACGTTTACTTAATTAACTTTATCAAAAAGGAATTGGAAATATATTTTTAAAAAGCTAATTCAGCCAAATTAGGAAAAAAAACCCGTCAAAAGGCGGAAATGAAATGTCCCATTAGCTAAAAGATAATAAATAGAAAGACGCTTTTTTCAAGAATCTTTTCGAAAAGGTCTTTGTCTACCAAAAACATTCCTTAAATTGATAACACAAAGAAGAAAATGTTATTTAGTGCTTAAATTTATAACATAAACTTTTCCTTATCTTGGCAAAATGTTCTAGAACCGAAAAATCACTTCTCTTACCACCAGGTTTCACTTTAAATTCACTGCATGTCATTTTATGACACAGTAGTCACGTGCTGTCTTAAAATTAATTTTAGCACTTAAGCAGTTAAAAGTAATAAACGTATATGCAGTTAGATGCAACGTCACGCCTTATTCTTATTTTGTAGTGAAGTTGTTATAATCTCAGTATAATTTACTTACCGAGGCTAGCTGCCAAAAAAGTCTTCTCCGGTGAGGCAATCAGAAAACAAACCTGCAAGCCAAGAAAATTCCCATTAAGATTTATTTCTACTCAGTTGTCATGGTCAATACAAATATTATGTTATTACTCAACTCATCGAGTACAAGGGTTGTTTTGTGTGATACAACATCGCAAGAAAAAAGAATAGAAAAAATGGAGCGCAAACTATGAGGGTGAACTCCTCGCTCATGAGTAACAGACAATAATCAACAGTCTAGCAGCTCATAAGATCACAAACGTTAGTTAAGAGACCGCAGAAACACGAACTTAAGCATATAACAATAACACAGGGGGCTTAATTCCTAATTTATAATATCTATAAACGTCAGCAAGGTAGCCTAGGCATACATAGAACTGACACAAACGTAAGAAGAACAAAGAAAATGCTTCTTGATTAATGAATCAATTGTAGAGCTAGTGTATCTAACAGAGTAAGAAAACTTTTGATTCCTAAGCTTGCGTAGATGGCGGTTTCCGCGCTGAAATAAGGGTTATCTCATCTGCGATACTACTTGTGCGGTCAGTGGAAACTAGGCTTTCTACTCTCACAATTTTTACTTGTAGTTCGCTCGAAAGCTTGCGGCTATGTTACGAACTGTAGCCTCCCGAAAAAGGCCAGCAGACACGAAGAGTACAATTAAAAGCTATGAAATATAAATTTACTTCAATTTTCGTAATGTCTCAAAAGGTAACGTAAGTCAAATACAGGACGATTTTGTAATCTTGTGGAAGCTCAATTTGTCACTAATTTATAGAGTTTTCTCAAGCGGTTTTACCCTTTAAATCAGTCTTAGTGTCAAAACTTTGTAAAGTGTTGCCATTGAAATGAAAGCAAGTGAACAGTACTTTGTTGTATTGCCATTTTAATACTCTATACAAGGTGGCTCTAACTTTTAAGTTTATGAATAAGTAATAGAATATTAGAAAGCAAAATTTATGACCTCAGTCTTTACCTTCTCTGAATCTTTAGGACATTTTAAAGGGGCTACGTCACGGTATTTTCATTCATTTTTCTGATCTGACAGAATTACTTTTACATCGAAGGAAACTTCAAAATAATAGTTTCCTGAGGTAGAAAAACACCAAAGAATCATAATAAATAAAAGTAAACAAGAATGGTTACGACTGAGGGAGATCAAGACGGATTACGAATATAACTTGATAAATTTGACGTAGCTCCTTTAAATCTCCGTTTATGAAAATTAGAATGGCAACCCTTCTTAATTTTCTGTTAGCTAAATTTTTGTCCTCAGCAAAGATTTGGTAACTTGAACAGTATATAGAGGAGCTTTAATGTCTCATCTTGTTGTGAAATCGATCTCATCAGAATTTAATTTCAGTACAAAATACTTACCAAAAGTTACTAAAAGCTCTTCTTGGCGTTTCTTAGTCACAGGAGTAAACAGAAGCCTGCAAGCGGGAAATCTTACGTCAGTGAAAATTATATCACTTATCTTATTTTGTGGACTGATTTGTTCAGCCTCTTAAAGACCTTAGTCGAACTCAGTAACTACAACTTAAAAAAGAGTCCGATTATCCACCTCTAGTGGAAGTTAAGCAATAACTTCCATAGTTTCTAGCGAATTATGCGATACTTCTTTCAGACTTTGTCTAAACATCGAACTCTTCACTTGTCGAACCCATAACTCGTTCGAAACTACCTTAATAATTCTCCAAGCCAGCTGTGAAAAACAACGTTTTCTTAATACCGGATATCAATAATAGAAATTTTAAAACAAACATGACATTTTAAAGTGGATTTACGAAGTCTGCTTTTGCCACTGAAAACGTTAATTGAACTCGGTAACTACAATTTTCAATAACGCCCATTTATAATAAGGATTGAATTTCAGATGCATAGTTTGTTTTTTGGAGGTTTGCTTGTGTTTCTTTCTATCATACTGGCCTAGTCGACACACCCAAAAATTGTTGAGCATTGTTCAAACGTAAATTTAGTTAAATTGCTACTCCTAAAAATGAATTAACTGATCAATTACAAAATATTATCGTCACTCAAACCCCTTCTTTCAAACCTAACTCTAAAGTAGTGTACAACAACCAGAAAGGAGAATTCATGCGCCAGTCTTAAGACTGATAGATTGAAACATGCAAAAGTGGAATGGACGTAAAAAAAAAAAAACTATACACCCTGATAAATTCAAGTTAAGAATGAACAGAAGAATATAATCCTTGATTATATACAAGCAAAGAGAGTCGATTTGATCACTACTTGAACAGAAACGTTCTTGAACTGCGCATGTGCAAATTGAGTCAGTGGAGATCATGGTTGATAACTACGAGATTGTCTCAAAACAGTTTTGAGCTTCCCATTGTAGCTCTTCTATTCGTTCACGTTATCCTAGAAATTTGCTGCTTTTCGAACAAAAACTATCCCACGTTTCGGCTAATTGTAAACAAGAGACAGCGCCCTACTCTTAATTAGGAAGCTATTTAAGCTGAATAAGTAAACATGAAACTCCACGTTTACTTAGCTTAATCGATAAGAGATGGAAAAAACATTTTTTAAAGCTAAATCAACCTAATTAGGATCGAAAACCCGTCAAATTAAAAGCCGAAGACGAAATGTCCCGAGCTAAAAGATAACAAATCATTTTAAAGTCACGCAAAACAAGAACCTTCACGAAAAGGTCTTTGTCTACAAGAAATTCCTTAAATTGATAACATGAAGAGCAAAATGTTATTTAGTGCATAAAATTACTTTTAACCTTTCCTTATCTGGGCGAAATGTTCTAGGAGCCAAAAATCACTTCTCTTACCATGCATCGGGTTTCACTGTAAATTCACTGCATTTTAATCTATGACACAGTAGTCATGTGCTGTCTTAGAATTAATTTTAGTATATGAACACATAGGTAACTTTAGCACTTAAAGGTAATAAACTTATACCCGGTTAGATGCAACGTCACGTCTTATTCTTAGATCAGCGAAGTGGTTATAATCTCAGTATCATTTACTTACCGAGGCTAGCTGCCAAAAAAGTCTTCTCCGGTGAGGCAATCAGAAAACAAACCTCCAAACCAAGAAAATTCCCATTAAGATTTATTTCTACTCAGTTGTTATATGGTCAATACAAATATTATTTTATTACTCGACCCATCGAGTACAAGGGTTGTTTTGTGTGATACAACATCGCAAGAAAAGAGATTAGAAAAAATGGAGCGCAATCTAGAAGGGTGGAGTCTTTGAAGAACGGGGCACATGAGTAACATATAATAATCAACAGTCTAGCAGCTCATAAGATCACAAACGTTAGTTTCGAGACCGCAGAAACACGAACTTTAGCAAATAATAATAACACAGGGGACTTCCTAATTAATCCTAATATAAACGTCAGCAAGGCAGCCTAGGCATACATAGAACTGACACAAACGTAAGAAGAACAAGGAAAATGCTTCTTGATTAATGATTGCTTCTAAACAGAATCAAATGTAGAGTCAATGTATCTAATTGAGTGAGAAAAGTTTTGATTCCTTAAGCTTTTATGGATGGCGGTATCCACGCTGAAATAAGGGTTATCTCTTTTGCGTTTGTACTTGTGCAGTAAGTGTAAACCAGGATTTCAATTCCCACAATTTTACTTGTAGTTCGCTCCACGGTAATTACGTGAGCTGTGGCCTACAGAAAGAGGCCAACAAACACAAAGAGTACAATAAAAAGCCATGAAATATAAATTTACTTCAATTTTCGTCATGCCTCAAAAGCTGACGTATGTCATACACAGGATTTCGTAATCTTTGTCATAATTCCTTGAGTTCTCTCAGTCGGTTTTACCCTTTAAATCTTAATGTCAAAAATTTGTGAAGTGTTGCTATTCAAACGAAAATAATTGAAACGTACTTTGTTGTATTTATTTGCTATTTTACGACTCTACACAAGGTGGTTCTATCTCTTAAGTTTTTGAATAAATACTAAAATGCAGTGCTTGAAAGGGTCGCTGCTTGTTTTGCAAACTAAATAATAGAGAGCAAAATTTGTGATCCCAGACGTTAGCTTAGAATCTACTGATAGGAAATTTTAAATCTCCACTAATAAAAATTAGAACGGCAATCCTGCTAAAATTTCTTTCGGCTCAAAGTTCTCATTAGAAGTAGATTTCAGTATAAAATACTTACCAATATCCACCAGGGCTAGTTACTAAAAGCTATTCTTGGCGTTTCTCAGTCACAGCAACAATTTATTCACTTCTCTTATTTTGTAGACTGATTTGTTCAAGAAAGCAGTCGACGCTATGGATAACAATCTGAAAATGCGATACACAGGATTTCATTAACTTAAATTCACCTCAAACAGAAATTTGATCATTTCTGGAAGTGAATTTGCTTTTAGTTGTTTGCAAATCATCCTATATGGAAGCATGATATAAATATCTCTGATACCTCGAAAGTCGCTAATGGGTAAATTACCTAAAATCAAGAGAAGGATTACCCGTCTCTAGTGTAAATTAAGCAATAACGCTAATAGTTTTTAGTGAAGTATGCCCCTCTAAGTATAAAACAGTTTTAATTTTTAAGGATGTAGTCCACAAATCGAACTCTTCGCTTGTCGAACCCAACACTCATTCCAAACTGACCACAATAATTCTCCGAATCAGCTGTGAAAAACAACGTTTTATCAATATCGGAAGTCTGATAAGAGATTTTTAAATAAAAATGATGTTTTAAAATGCGTTTACCAAGTCTATTTTTGCCTCTTGAAAACCTTAGTTGAATTCGGTAACTACAATTTCTACAGGAAGCGGAGAGTATAAGCTAAGCAATGACGTTGATAGTTTTTAGCGAGTTATGCGATTCTTAAAGACTTTGTCCAGAAATTGAACTCTTCACTTGACCAACCGAAAACTCATTCGAAAGGACTCGAATAATTCTCCGAACCATGCTGATGTGAAAAACAACGTTTTCTCAATATCGGATGTCAATAAAGGAAATTTTAAAGTAAACATGATATTTTAAAATGCATTTACCAAGTCTATTTTTGCCTCTTAAAAACCTTAACCGATCTTCGAATAAATGTTCTTTCTTTAATAAAGATTGTATTGCAGATTGCTTGTTTTTTGGATGACTAGTCACTACTAAATTTGGCTCAACATATTTTCCAAAAAAAAAAACTAGAGGAAGGCTCAACTTTTAGTTCTTGAACTGGTTGTTTTTTCCTCATTACTAGCTCAGAACAAAATAAATCACGTCACATGTACGACTAAGTTTTCTAATTCAGCTAATTGGTGTTAACAATGGTGTATGCTTATAAAGCACTATGATATAAATACAACATTTGACTTGGTACATGAAAAGTTCTGCATATAACGACTGCAAAAATGTTTCTACTTTCTATAAGTGAGTATTGGAAGAATATTAAGTAGCTAGATGTGGAATATTAAATAATGGAGTTGAACTATAAGTAACAAGAGTATATCATCTGTATACAAGCATCGAGGTTAACTAAAAAATGTCTACCATATTCCATCGTTTACCAAAAACGTTTAATTGATTTTCTATTTTTACGTACATTTTTACTTGAGTCACAAATCACGGCCCGCTGTATACGCAGATCACGCGTCACTCTGGGCCTTTTACTTACAGATCACGGTCAATTTTGAGTGACTTTCGTGTATCTGATTAAGACGGGCCGGTAGGGCACCGTCTCATAGTAATACGCAATTTTCGTCGTAGTAGGTTCTTCAAGCTAGTCACTGGATGATTGATTGGTTGCTAAATGATGTCCTATAGGGGTGGGGACGAAAGAGGGCCTATGTTTTGATCGTGGTTTTCTTTGGGATATGGGTTCCTTTATTGCAATGCCTCCATGACGCTTATATTTGGAGGTTTTAGGGGACCCTGGGAAAATGGTGGTGCGACCTACTGTTGGACGCAACAATTGTAAAAGGCTTTTGGACATTATACGATCAAAGGGGAAAACTCGATTCAAATGAACTAGAAATTCGAGGGCTCAAAGCAAGGAATTAAGTGTACCAGGACAGAATATAGCATTTTCCTCAAGGAGAAGGGTTATCCGAATGTCGGCAACTGAAAAATGAGGCATCCATTTCGGGCCTTGGACTTCCCGAGGCTTTTTAAAGCCTTTTTTCTGAATAAAATTCCCGGAGTAAATTACACGTATGATAATGAATTTATTGCGTTACAAACGTCTGTCCTAACGTTCGGTCTTTTGATTCAACTCAGGCATTTGAAATCTACCTCATATAGAGAGGGAACGAAACGCTAGAATCTACACTGGGTTAATTTTGTCGAATCAAAAATATTTAGCGGTGAAAACAAGCTTAGATGAAAACATTTTTCACGAGAAACCTTTAACCCCGGGCTTTTAGTTGGCGATCACCTTTCGACAAGTAGTGACGCAAATATACAGGTAACACAATTTTGTAAAACGCATGGCATTTCCTACTGTATTGTAATATACTGAAAGTGCGAGGGTTATAGGAGAATTCAGAGGTTCAATTCTAGCAACTACGGTTTGGTTTGAAGTGCTTGCGGGTTTGAATTTTTGAATGTTTTTTTTTCGAAAAATTTCGAAAGCAGAAAAATGTTAAACTTGAGTAGCTCATGATCCTAATAGCTCACAAATTAACTCCAGCCAGTGTAAGGTCCCGTCTTTGATAAACCTCACTCAAGTTACGCCTCACGCTTTAACCTTTTACGAACCTGTTGACACAAATTTTGAATAAGCTGAGGCCTTGGGGGAGAAGTACAACGAATGGAAAGTAGGTCAATTACAAACTTTAACCAAACATGACGGAGGATGTTCCACAGTTTTTCTAGAGTTTGGTTCTCGGAAAACTCGAAAGAGATGATTACAATGTCTATAGACAAGTATCCCTGAATATTTTTACGCACAAGCAAGCAATACTTTTTCCCTTTTTTAAATTTGGGGAGGCGCCTCCCCAAATTTAAAAAAGGGAAAAAGTCCTGGGAACCAGATTGCTACAAAGTAAGGTACTTACGCGAGCCAACATGCAGCAGATGATTGGTTAGCTCATAAAGACCTTTAGATTGAACAGATGTTGTACCACAATCTCCTTTCAACTGTTTAGACTCATGCGAAGCCCAGCCTGAAGGAGTTGAACATTTTTTCTTGTTACACCGCCATCGCGTTCCATATAACTCTCTGTGTCGCGGACAAATTGTGATCTTGAGATTGTCGTCGGTGAAATTAAATATTCCTAACAATCAGATGCAACCCGTGAGTGTCCAAAAAAATTAATGAACTCATGTGGCTGATGATTCCCGCCATAACAATTGCACTCTTTTAGGGCCACAAGTCATTGCAATGTAGCTTGACTGCATGCCTTCTTTACGATATAACACACATTAATTATAATGTACAAGCCTTAGTCGTATTTTTTACCATAGAAATAAGTTTGAATTGTGCCTTAAAATCACAGCTCATAGCTCAACTGAAATTTGATTAGAATAATGGGTGGTCCCCCGTTTCTCTAGTACCCATGCGAGTGAAACACGCACTCGCGCGGAATTTTCCTGCCGCGAGGAGAGGAAACGCGCGGGCGGCGATTTCCGCTTGGATGTTTCGCTCGCTCATTTATCACCTCAGAGAAAAGGGGAACTTCAATGCTTGTAGTCTATACTCATTGTTTTCGCAAGCCTGATTTCAATAGCGGTTTACCTGCCCTAGCAAGAAGTAACTGTGCTTCGGTTTGTAAGGTGGCATCTCGAACGTCTAGTGCTTTCAGATGCACCTTCACATCTTTTTGACAACTCTCTAGCGGTACACATGGCAAAACCATAGCGTTTACTGTACTGGAACCACATAATCCATCCACATACGCCGAGTAACCACATGAGGCCATGACCTGTCGGGCGACGATTGCATGATGAAGATGTCACGTGTTTTATCTTAGAAACCAAAAACACGGTAAAACCATTTCTTACTTACCTCTCAAATACTAGCTAAGTTGAAAACAATTCTGGTCTTTGATAACGAATTACTTGAGTTTTCCGGAATACAAAGCGTCGATAGCCACGATAGCCTGCGTGCAGACGTCTCCTATTTCCTTGCGAGCGATAACAAAAGCGGGATACACTGATCGAGCTTCCTGCGACGTGCGTAACGCAATCTTTGATTAATGACAGCTGCCCGTTAGCGGCGCTCTTCCCTTCGCGGCCGGCATTCGAACACATTCTCAACGCAACCTTCTTTAAAGGTGAGTTTAATATTTCGCCTTTGCTTGGGATCTTGAAGAGTTGATAGCTGACTCGCTGGGCATTTTGATTACCAAATAAGTTTATATATAAACATTGTAGACGGCTGGTGTGACAGTCGAACTTTGTTTATTCAAATTTCCACTCACCTGTCTCGACGTTGAACGTCAAAATTATCCAGAAATAACTACTTATCCACGAAAAATATGCTTCTATCCCGCAGAGAAGTATTTTCCTTTCTTTGCTTCCGGGTATGTTCGGAAATAAGCGGGTTTTATGCCTTTTTATTTTGCAAAGCACGTGTTTCCTGTTGTCGGGATATTTGCCAAAACAGCGTTTATTGACAGAAGTACCCCTCACCTTTTCGATTGTCAAATCTCGCAGTTTTACTTGCCCCAAAATTTTATTGCAGATATTTCAAGAGCAGACATTGGTCTTTCGCTGGAGTGCATTTCCAATAAGTCAGGCCATGTATCATTGGCGATATTGTCCTTCCAATTTGACCAAATTTTGGACTTCCCAAAATGGCTCGCAAAAGCTAAATCTTCAAAAATCGGTAAAATATTCAGCTTTTGATCAAAATCGAGAAGTTAGCACTTAAACAACCTAGAATTGTCTGTTTGTTTGAAAGATTACTCAGAGTTGGGTTTGAAGCGCGATTTCTTTTGAAAATGAAGTGTTAAAGATCTGTTGTCAAATGACCCGAAAAAGCTGTCTCGCAGCTGAAAAACCTAAATTGTCGTCGTACGGCTAAAATATTTATTTGATTAAACTCAAAGTTATCTCGATGTGAATCACTTATCTAGACCTTTATTCTGAGAAAGTTTGGGGAATTTCATTTTTTCTCATCCAAACCACTTTAGTTGAAAATTACAGACGGCGGCTCTTAAAAACCTTAACCGATCTCAGTATCTTTAACTTCGAATAAATGTTCTTTCTTTAATAAAGATTGTATTGCTTGTTTTTTGGATGACTAGTCACTACTAAATTTGGCTCAACATATTTTCCAAAAAAAAAAAAAAAAAAAAAAAAAGGCTCAACTTTTAGTTCTTGAACTGGTTGTTTTTTCCTCATTACTAGCTCAGAACAAAATAAATCACGTAACATGTACGACTAAGTTTTCTAATTCAGCTAATTGGTGTTAACAATGGTGTATGCTTATAAAGCACTATGATATAAATACAACATTAGACTTGGTGCATGAAAAGTTCTGCATATAACGACTGCAAAAATGTTTCTACTTTCTATAAGTGAGTATTGGAAGAATATTAAGTAGCTAGATGTGGAATATTAAATAATGGAGTTGAACTATAAGTAACAAGAGGATATCATCTGTATACAAGCATCGAGGTTAACTAAAAAATGTCTACCATATTCCATCGTTTACCAAAAACGTTTAATTGATTTTCTATTTTTACGTACATTTTTACTTGAGTCACAAATCACGGCCCGCTGTATACGCAGATCACGCGTCACTCTGGGCCTTTTACTTACAGATCACGGTCAAATTTGAGTGACTTTCGTGTATCTGATTAAGACGGGCCGGTAGGGCACCGTCTCATAGTGATACGCAATTTTCGTCGTAGTAGGTTCTTCAAGCTAGTCACTGGATGATTGATTGGTTGCTAAATGATGTCCTATAGGGGTGGGGACGAAAGAGGGCCTATGTTTTGATCGTGGTTTTCTTTGGGATATGGGTTCCTTTATTGCAATGCCTCCATGACGCTTATATTTGGAGGTTTTAGGGGACCCTGGGAAAATGGTGGTGCGACCTACTGTTGGACGCAACAATTGTAAAAGGCTTTTGGACATTATACGATCAAAGGGGAAAACTCGATTCAAATGAACTAGAAATTCGAGGGCTCAAATCAAGGAATTAAGTGTACCAGGACAGAATATAGCATTTTCCTCAAGGAGAAGGGTTATCCGAATGTCGGCAACTGAAAAATGAGGCATCCATTTCGGGCCTTGGACTTCCCGAGGCTTTTTAAAGCCTTTTTTTCTGAATAAAATTCCCGGAGTAAATTACACGTATGATAATGAATTTATTGGGTTACAAAAGTCTGTCCTACCGTTCGGTCTTTTGATTCAACTCAGGCATTTGAAATCTACCTCATATAGAGAGGGAACGAAACGCTAGAATCTACACTGGGTTAATTTTGTCGAATCAAAAATATTTAGCGGTGAAAACAAGCTTAGATGAAAACATTTTTCACGAGAAACCTTTAACCCCGAGCTTTTAGTTGGCGATCACCTTTCGACAAGTAGTGACGCAAATATACAGGTAACACAATTTTGTAAAACGCATGGCATTTCCTACTGTATTGTAATATACTGAAAGTGCGAGGGTTATAGGAGAATTCAGAGGTTCATTTCTAGCAACTACGGTTTGGTTTGAAGTGCTTGCGGGTTTGAATTTTTGATATATGTGTTTTTTTTCGAAAAATTTCGAAAGCAGAAAAATGTTAAACTTGAGTAGCTCATGATCCTAGTAGCTCACAAATTAACTCCAGCCAGTGTAAGGTCCCGTCTTTGATAAACCTCACTCAACTTACGCCTCACGCTTTAGCCTTTTACGAACCTAGCCTGTTGACACAAATTTTGAATAAGCTGAGGCCTTGGGGGAGAAGTACAATGAATGGAAAGTAGGTCAATTACAAACTTTAACCAAACATGACGGAGGATGTTCCACAGTTTTTCTAGAGCTTGGTTCTCGGAAAACTCGAAAGAGATGATTACAATGTCTATAGACAAGTATCCCTGAATATTTTTACGCATTTCTTGTTCTTAAAAGAACCCTACTCAACGTGAAAATATAAGCGCCTTCGTTTGCCTTCCGCACGAACGGCACGATATTGTTTGTTCACCAAGAGACTTCATGGCTCTTGATTCGCCTCGTTTGTCGTCCTCGGGTCGCCCATGAGATTGAAAAAAGACAAACCCCCGCTACAGATCCAGTGAAACCCGCCTTATTAATCTGATGACCGCCTCGGTGTTATAGCAAACTATTTTAAAAGTACCAAAAAACAGCCCGAATGCCCGTTGTGGGGTGGGGGCACTCAGGTGCATTTGTGACTGGGACTGTGAGACACCTTCAGTTGGGGCTTGAAATTGACGATCTGAGACTTGTTTTCTGAGGGACTTAATTTGACTGGGAAGATCTTTTCAGGACTTTTTAGGGTTAATAACAGTCGAGCCTATCTCGGGGATGTCAATTTTATGTCAAATAGTTGCGCCAGCTTCATTTAAAAACTCAATCAATTTTTTTATGCGGACAAAAAGGACTTTCAGTTTAAGGTTACGTTCTTGGCTGTTGGGTCCAGGATTGGCCGAACTGGACTTTTTTTGGTATAAAAATTTGGTCACTTTTCAAATAAGTAACGATATGAAGGTACTTCCTTATCTGAAAATCCCGTTTTTTCCGACCACATTTTTATGGTTCGTTGGTGGCCGTATAATTGAGGAGATTCTAATACAAAGAAACATAACACAAGCAATACAAAAAATCACGGCAACGGGATTTTATTAAACTTAAGAATGTTTATTTAAGCCGTTCACTTGAGCTAACCCTAATTAAAGCACAAACCGGCATCCTGGTTTGCCCTACTTCTTTGTCTTCTCCAGCATTAATAAGGAAGCTAGCAAGTTTTACTGTTCTTTGGATGCTCCGGCCAGTAGATCTGACAGAAAAAAATGTCACAGAAATGGCTACTGAATTTGAGACATTTTGTTACCTTTCACACAGTGGAACCCGATATGACGCAACCCTATGTATATGACGAAGCCCCGGTTTAACGAACCATAATCTTCACTAGAGCCCATTAATAGCAAAATGTATGGGAAAGACTGACCCCGATATAACGAATCCCTGTTTTAAACGTTGAAGCTTCACTATATCGGTGTTCCACTGTAACAAGTTTGTGCTGATTTTGATTTCAATTTTTCTCATGTTTTAATACAGTGGAATCCTGATATCTCCAACCTCCTAGGGAAACGGAAATTGGTTCGAAAAGTCGGGAGTTCGAAAAATCGAAGGTGGCATGAAATCACGCTTTATTTATAAGGTATTGTTTTTGACAACCAGGAAAGCAAACAGAAATACTACGGCACTCTTGTACAGTTCTTTAGCTTTCATTTAATAGCCACACTTTAGGACTTCACTTAACTCAAAAGTTATCTAGATGATAAGACAGGCCAAAAAGTGACCTTTAAATGAAAAGCACTGAGCAGTGCTTTCTTTGGCACTGTTTTCTGTGTAATAAAAGGTGGATCTAACTTTTGTGTCTGCGAATAAAATCCTAAAGTGTGACCGTTCAAATGGAAGCTGCTAAGTAGTCCTTTCCTGCAGGTTCGAGAAATCGAAGGTAAATTCAGCTGTAAATTTCTTATTAATTTCCTCCACGGGAGGCAAGACCGATTAGTTCGAAATATCGAGAGTTTCGAAAAATCGAGGGTTCGAAAAATCGGGGGTAAAAATACAGTGTTTGACTGGAGCAAAACCAAGGGAAACGTGCCATGGTTCGAAACACCGGGAGGTTCGAAAAATCGAGGTTCGAAAAATCGGGATTCCACTGTATTACCAACGCAATGGAAGAAATCCAGTTAAGCTTGTTGCTATACACTCGAGGAGTAACTTTAATTGGATCACTTTTATCATCGCGATCACGTAATTCGACGTGGGACACCAGGCAATGGTCACCCTTAGAGTGCCAGTTGGTACATAATGCCATATCCTGGTCAATATGTAGAAGATTTTAATATCAAAATCTATAAAATGTTGGCGTAGCTTTTAGCCCGCAAACCAGCTCCACTTGTTTTGTCAACATACACTTTTACCGCTTAGCGGTGATGGACACTCAAATGAAAGATACAATGCAACCTCGATGTAACGAGGTGCCAATTGACTGGCAAAATGTGTTCGTAATAACGGGGGTTCGTTTTATCGGGGTCCTTTTTCACACATTTTACTATTAATGGGAAGAAGAACACTGTTCGTTATACGGGGTCTTCGCTCGTTTTATACATGTAGTGGTTCTACATCTCGGGGTTACACTGTATTCAGCAAACACTGCATGTATTTCAACATGCCCCGTTTGCTCCAGTCTAGGTACCAAGGAATCAATGATATCCTGAGGAAAGACACTACAAAAACCTAACCCTGGAAAGCTTTTGATGTTTAGGTTTTGAAGACCTAAAATTTTTAAGAGGTTTGTATATGAGAAGTGACTTCTTGTCCCTCTAACGTGTTTTCTAAATATTTAGTCTCCTGGCTCGGTTAATAATATGGGGTGAGAAGCTGTCACCTTAAACACGGTACAGTTGAACCAAGATATAAAGAAGCCCTACATAACGAAGACCCTGGTATAACGAATGATCTTTTTACAGTATTCGTAAAATGTATGGAAAAGGACCCAGGGTTATAGGGGTTTTCACTGTTACGCGGAAAGTGTTTCTGCCTTTAAGTCCGAAAAGATTAAAGTCGTACAACTTTAAGATATTTTCTTGGGAAAAGTCGGATTCTTGCTCCCCTTCCCCCCCCCCCCCCCCCTTAACCTTTATCGTTTCGGATGAAAGCAAGTCGCTGTGTCTTCTCGCCAAATCATGCTATCGCCCCAACACTCTACACAACTCGTCTAAACACAGTGAGTCGCTGTAACAAAATCTTTACAAATAGTTATTTAGCTTCCGTTCGCAAATTATTCTTCAGAGTGATGAAAGCCTACAACGGCCGATTTTGAATAAGATCCATTGAAACACATTAAACTACTTTCCAAGAGTACGGCATGGGATTTTCGCTTCGACACGCCTTAAAATGATAGTAGTAACCCTTTGCTTTTAAGGAGACACTTTAGGATTCCTTGGATATAGCTATATAATACGAGTGTAATAAGGTATAACGGTACTTCTAAAAAGCAAGAATATCTGTGTATCTGTTTGTCCTTGGAAAGAAGACAAATTTAAAACAAGAGTGCGATGAAAAAAGAACCTGGAGACAAAGCAATAGCGCAGTGTTGGAAGCTGAAGTAGTTTAACTCACGGTGGGGTACTCTCTGGTCTGTACGGGACTTGCTGCTCGATAGGGTATGGTTTTTGGCCTCTCTCTCCTGAACAGGGTATATAATTTTATGCGAGTCTGTCCTAAACAGGCTCTGAACTTGTCCTTAACAGGGTGTGGTTACACGATTGACGTCGTTAAAGAAGGCTTAAAAAGTATTCAGCAATCCTAGATCGGACGTTTGCCTTTCTTTAAAACACTTTAAAATTGTGTAAGACACACTGAGAGTGTGTATTTTGTAATTTATGCGGCTAAACAGGGTCCTAAATGGAGGGTGTTGTGTTAAACAGGGTTGGTATTTTAGGGCTTTTTGTCCTAAGCAGGTTCAGGGTTTCAGACCCTCAGCGGCACCTCTACACCCAAACTTGTCAAGTGCCCCCTCCCCCTCTGGGGGAGGTTTAACCCCACAAGTCCCAATATCAACAAGCCAATTCTCATCACTGTTCTTGATATGTTGCATGTGGTAGTAGTTGGGAAAATTTCATTAGACATCAAAACAATTTACCTTTGGTGATTATTTCGTGTATCCTCATGGCCTGTATGTTTGGTCAATACTGTAAGGAGAAATAGACAGTTGTCATTATTGGGGCAGGGTTACCAAATGGAACTCGTGTTGGCCACATGTGTTGATTTCAGAAGACTATCTTCTATTGTGATGCAATCGAATGGTCAAACCACATGCTAATTACATGAGAACCTTTGTGGAGGTTTTGAAATCTTTTTCTACAATCATTTAAAACTTAATCAACACAATCAAGAAGAAAACAATCTTTTGGTACATATACATTTTAACATGTTTAAAAGTACTCACAAATTTCCTTTTTCATTAAACTACGCCACGAAACTATTTATTTACTAATTGTTTTTTTTTTGCACGACCAACTTCCAGTTTTGAAACCAGACGGGTACAACATCGAACTACGGTAATTAATATCAATCTTCAATTTGAGAATGTTACATCGATATCTTATGGTAGCAATTATTATGACGGAGTCTAATAGTGTTAGTTAGTGCTATGTCAGTTAAATCTTACACGAATGCCTAAGATTGTATTCACCCGATGTTTTGAAGCTTCTAACCTTCTCTTGTTACGAAGCCTAACAAAGTGAACACCCTAAAACCTGCTACTAATAAAATTGTTTTCATTATTTCATGTAGCCCAGCTCTGCTATATGTTTCGTAAAATTCTTACATTAATTCGTCAGTCATCCACGCGATGGGCAACTGTTTTCAAAACTATAATAATGTCCCTTTAGTTGTTAACTGCGCACCGCTGACATTCGTGTCAGAGTAGCCTGCGAGGCAGGCGCTAAAGGAGAGGAAGTGGGGAAATTAGTAGGCGCGAGACGCGATTGGGCAAAATGAAAATTGCACAATGGAAATTGAGATTTGCGCAATATAAATCAGTTTATTGATTTATTGAAAATGCGATTAAGCACGAGACAGCCAGTCCAAGACTCCATGGCAATCTACTAATTAAATGAACAATAAACGATTATGAGAAGCTGTATGTTGAGTTAGTTCAAATATGAAAACGCAAATATGAAACGCTAATTCATGCATTTGAAAATCCGCTCATACAAAAAAGGGTACAAAAGCAAAACGCTACCGATAGATTCTATACTGGGTTAATTTGGTTGAATCGAAAAATTTTAGCGACGAACACAAACTTAAAATGTTTTTCAAAATCCTAGTTTATAAGGGCACGTCTTTAACAAATCACAGGTTTTCTTGGTTAAAGAACGCTATGTTTTATTTTACATATCTAGTTGCCTTTTTTTATTTTGAATTTCAGTCACTGTAACTGATCTAATTAAAGTCCACTATCTAATAAGCGCCTCTTACCCAGTAAACGCGTCTTATCTTATAAACGTCCCCATCTAGTGAATGCATTTTCCAAACAAGTGGTCTCAGAAGAGCAAATCCTTCTGACATATCAATACTCAGCCAATGAAATGAATGGTGACAAACGATATATTTATATTCACTCAAAATATTTCTCCGTTTCCGATAACACCCTCGGTCTCTGCGATCTGCATAATTCTTCATATCATACTCAGCCTTATCCAATAATTGTTAATTATTTGAATGTTATTGGTACCGAGATGTGCGTTATAACGTTTGGCCTTCACCTTCAATTTGGGCTATAAAGCTGTCTCTGAATTTAGGAAATGTGACAGTTTTAATTTATTCTTTTTGAAGGCAAATTTATTAAACGCCTCTCTCTGATTCACGCCTTGTCTCTAACAAACGCTCCCAATCTGTAAAATTTAAATAAACGTGGACGTGTATTAGATCATTTACGATATTTCAAATCGTTGTCTGAAGTTACCACCCATATGCTAGGCTGCTTCCATTTGGTACTGGCCAACCGCAGTACAGTGTCTTACTGGGCCGCTTGCATTCTTTATTGAATAATACAGTAAACACCGGCATATGAGAACAAGTGGACTATAAGAACATCAGGCTGAAAGGTGGCCAATAAAGCACCATATATATAAGAACCAATTTAGCCTGATAAATAAAACATGTTCTTCTATGAAAAGAAAGAGGATGCCAGAATAAGAAAGCAATACAGTAACTCATATTGTAGTTCGATGGTGCGCTGGACCATACAAACTCTAAAAACCATACAGTACCTGACAGGAAGGATGGGACTAGCTGTGGGGCTATAACAGTATGTTAATGAAACCTCTAGTAATGTATAATGCATAGTATTTCTGAAACAAATTTTAAGAAGATTTTAAGAACATTTTCAGGCTGATTTCTCACTAAGCACCCGGTAAATAACAACTTGATCAGCCTGAACCCGGAAATCATAGGTTCTTATATGCGGGTGTTTACTGTATTCTTGGTCAACCCAAAAAATCGCATTTAAGTCATTTCCTTAACTGACAACCCTGTCGATCTGTTTACATTTTATGGTGTGTTGGTGTTGGGTGGTCGTATAACTGACGAGGTTCTATTGTAGATACCGTATTTTCTCGATTAAACGCCGGGGCGTTTATTTAAAACTCGGCCTCGTAGACCCCGCGTTTATTCGAAACCGGCGTTTATTCGGGGCCCGGCGTTTATTTATTAAGTGCATTTTTCAGCCATCGTGTTATTTTTTTTCTTATTATCAGTACTGAAGGTTTTTTGAATTATGAAACAAATTTCAACAAAAACGTTAAAAAATGTGAAATTAACAATGTCGCCAACTTTGTCTTATCTCAGTGAATCTGGTAAGTCATTTATCAAAAAACATCACTGACAGGAACAGTGGTTGAACTCCTCTTAACCGGTTACATTTCTCCGTGATACACTGAGGAAGTGTATCGGCAACTGCTCGACAGCAAACGTACTCTGCAAGCAATTTAGATTGAGAAAGGCAAAATTATGGAACGATTAAAGGAACTGGTGGAGAACCGCTGGAGACCCTCGAGATGATTCTCGCTCGATGGACAAGCCCGTAGAAAAGTTACGATTATTTAAAAAAGATTGACACGATACCTGAGGTGTCGTTTGTTTCATCTGCTTTAGTTAGAAGTACAATTGTAAATGTTATTTCAGGTTTTATTATCAGTGGATAAATTCAAATATAATGGTAGAAAGAGAACTAGAATGCAGTTACGACGCATAATCCTGATTTAATATAGCCATCTCAAGTAATCGCCGGGACCCTGAATAAACGCCGGGGGCGTTTATTTTAAATTCGACCCTGTAGACCCGGCGTTTATTCGGGGTCCGGCGTTTAATCGAGAAAATACGGTACACTCTAACAACGACCACAACTGAGAAACAAAAAGCAACGACTACTCATAACCAAGGGAAAAAAGTTATGAAACCAAAGAAGGTTTATTACAAAGCATCCGACCACGAAGTTGTAGTGTCTTCTACCCAGCTAAATGCAGAAAGGCATCCTGGGTTGTAATTGTCCAACATCTTTGTCTTTTCCAACATTGAAAAGGCAACAGGCAGAATAAGTTCGACTTTGGATGGTCCGGACGGTGGATCTGGTATACAGAAAAAAAAAGTTATGAGTAAGAAAGAAAAAGGAAACAAAATATCATTTTTTACCCTCGGCAAGTGATTATAGCAAGGTGCTAGTGGGGCCGAGCATTAGAAAGTTTAAACAAATATTTAAAGCTGAAAATAACAAGTTAAAAATCCTTGAGTGCATTAATGATTGACAACTATGACAATTGAGACACAGTTACGTTGCGTTTCTTACCAAGTTTGTGTTGGTTTTGATTTCAATTTTTGTTCATGTTTTAAATCATCGCAATGGAAGAAATCCAGACTTATGCTATACAAAGAGTAAAGCTTTATTGAATCACTTTTAACGTCACAATCATGTAACTCCAGTAATTGAATACAGTGACACCCCCTCTTTAGGATCACCCAATTAGTTCCCGGACAACCTTAGTTGAACCAAAAAAATGTTTCTTTTTTTCTCGCTTTGGACAAAAGCAAAATGCACTCTAAGCTTGAAGAGGTTTAGTAATAAGACGATTTCAATGACAAAAAAGTAAAAGTATATATCACAATTTTTCTCCTTTGTTGGTGATCATTACCTTTGTCATCAGTAGTCCTTGTTGGATGACGTTCATCTACAGTCTAAACTGTGTTTTCAACCTGGAGAAGAAACGAGGAACTTGCACTGGATTTCAGTTCATGATATACTAATAAACATCACGGGTATAATGTTAACAACAAACGCCGTATATATAAGAACCTAGCGGATTAAGAAACTGTCGACCGCCCGACATATTAGAACCTCTTTTTTGTCTATAATTTGAAAGGCAAGTTGTGTTGTAGCATTGTTGTAGGATTTAAGAATGTTCTGTGTTTGTTTAAGATGTAGTCATAGTGGGCACATTGCCGGACTAACTTGAAAACTGTGCTGGATCATATCTGTGGGTTTTCTGTAACCACGCCAGATAGAGGAAACGTTGATTATATTAGTGTTACCTTGTCTGTTGCCGACATTCTGGATCAAACTGATATTATTATTAGTAGCAGAGACCTCTGTCGTTAGCTGTATATCACGGCTGTGCTCTGCGAGTTGAAAATGACTTCGGATTGGCAAACTGACGATACGCCTAACTGCAATAACGTTGTCAGACAAAAATGGGAAAAAAGAATAAAGAAAAATGCCAAATAGGAATTAATTAGCCATGCAAATTACATTCTTAGATCTTCATAATTCTTAAAGCAATTATGGCCGACGGCGTGATACTTCAATTTGATATCAACTGATTTGAAACAAGTTAAATTGGCCACCTGAAAGACCTTTTGAGCGTTGATCCTTCGTCAGAGCAATTCTCTGAATGTAGTTAGCTTACCTAATTTATTCCTATTTGGGTATTTTCTTTTCCCTTTTTTTCATTTTTATATGACAACGTTATTGCAATTAGGTGTATCCTCGCATCCAAAGAAGAGAGCAAATAACACCTTAGCGTTTAAACGTTAATTTATGTTCCTACCGATTCAATAGCCCTTTTCACAGTTAACTTTTCTCATTTGCATTATAATGTATTTGAACATGGATGTGAGGCAATTTCGGGCAGAAACTGCAAAATTGCCCGAAATTGCCTCGCATCCATGTTCAAAAACATTGTAATGCAAATGAGAAAAGGCAACTGTGAAAAGGGCTATTGTACTCTCATCATAACATTATCATATGATCGGCGGACTTCGTGTTCGTTTGGCTGTACTTAAATCATATTTTCTAGACGTATTGTTTTGTTGACTGACTATCAACGTATTTAGCTTACTCTGTGTTTTCATCTGATTGATTCGTTTTCCCATTAAGCATCTTCCAACTCTAAAAATCAACTTTAATACAAGAACAATCTTATACCAACCTCTGTTCCTCGCCAGTAATTTCGTTGTTTACCCCAAACGGAAAGTATTAAAGTTCGTAATCACCTGGTGGTTTGACGTAATGCCAGGCGATGTCAAAAATGTAGAAATTTTCTAATTGTAAAAAAAAAAGTTTAAAAAGAGTTTAGAAATAGTTTAAAGAACATTTCTCAGAATTTCTTCTCGGCCCTGAAAAGAGAATTTTTTTATTACATCCGTAAGCAGCATCTGATTATGTGTTCCTTTATTACCGATTTAATTGTACGCTCATCATATGATCGGCGTACTTTAAGTTCGTTTGACTGTCAGTCAGAAGGTGTCGTGTGAAAAGGTGGCTACATAAAAGAGCATGAATCGAGTCTTTTTGCCTTCTCTAATCCATTATTTTGGTGTATTATTTTCAGTTTTACGTAGCTTGATGGTCTGATAAACCTTTATGTGTTATGTAGAAGGAGAAATATCGATCTTCTGGTGAACCATCATCACAGAAGTGCCGAGATCCCGGCAAACAGAGCCAGCCCGGCTAACCAGGCCAGCCCTCCCACCCCAGGTAATCGGCCTCTAAAACCTAACGTGTTGCTGACTGAATAGATGTATCTTAGGTTACCCTATGTTTTCATCCGACTGATTCGTTTCCGCGATGAGCAGCTTCCAACGCTGAAACTCAACATAAAACAACATCAACTTTATATCAGCCCCTAATTTAAAATAAAAAAACGGTGCGAGTCTTTGCCAGTAATTTCGTTGTTTATCATGAGCCCGGGGGAGGGGAAACTCGCTCTAGTTGGCCATACGGGGAGTCTCCACCCGAAAGGGGTGCCTCTTTCGCGTTTGCAGCATTGAAAAGGGTGGTAAAGTATGCTGTTTTAATATGTGAAAGAATCCCGGAAATGCACCTTTAACTGCATGGAAGAGGAATCTGGCTTAGCCAGGTCTGAGTTCCATAACGGTCTGCGAAATTTTGGCCAAAACCACAAGGAAAAAATATACGAAAGCAGATATGCTCCTGACGGATTGGGAAACTGACGATATCCTTGCTTCCAACGAAGAGAGCAAATGACCGGCCTTAGCGTTACGCTAACCCTTTATTACAAGATAGATAGATAGATAGATAGATAGATAGATAGATAGATAGATAGATAGATAGATAGATAGATAGATAGACCGTTTATTAATAAAATACACTTTTCAGTCAAATGACTGAATTACGTGAATAAATTATTTACAATAAAAATATATGACGACAATTTAAAATATATTACATGCAGTGGCTAATTATGAAACTGTCTCTGAACCTGTTTGTCTTGCAGACAGGCGCAGCAAAGGCGCGTGTCGATCTCAGATTATAATTCTGCTGAGATCGTGATGGCAGAAGGTGTCTGAGTTTATGGTTGCCCTGCGCGTCAATGTCTTTGAAGAGTTCCTTACATAATGTGCTCCTTCTATCATATAGGGTTGGAAGGCCAGCTTTAACTAAACCTTCACTGTAACTACGATCTGGAAATATCATGCGTAATGCACGGCGCTGAAAGCGTTCAATTTCTTCAGAGAGATATAATGGTAGATTGCAATGAAAGACCTGGCATGCATATTCAAGGATTGATCTGATAACGCTACAATAGAATCTTACAAGGTCATTGTTAGCAATACCCGCGCGCTTAAGTTGTCTTAAGAGATAAAGTCTCTTGGCAGCCTTAGTCGTGATTGAGTCAATATGCGCAGACCATTTGAGATCGCTGCTTATGACAACGCCAAGAACTTTAGCCGAAGATACCATTTCGAACTCGACCCCTTCTATTGACACCTGCTTGTTCACTACAAGGTAGTGAACAGCATCTGATTTTGTGTTCCTACCGGTTCAATTGTACACTATTCATATGATCGGCGGACTTTGTGTTCGTTTGGCTGTACGTAAATCATGTTCTAAAACATATCGTGTTGTTGACTGACTAGATGTATTTTAGCTCATTCTCTGTTTCCATCCGACTTAATCGCTTTCTTGACCAGCAACTTCTAGCGCTGAAACTCAAAATACGATAACTTGAATTTTATATCAGTCTCTGATCTGGGAACTTAAAAACAATGGGGCGCGAGTCTATCCTTCTCAGTAATTTCGTTGTTTTTCATCAGCTCCCCCCCCCCCCCCCCCCGACTCTCAAGCATGTTAGGGCATGGCTTGTTTCCTTGACTTAGACCCCCTGCGAAGTAACGTATTTTTCCTTTTGGAAACAATGTTTTTTATGTCCTAAACATCACTTAAAGGATACAGCATAAAGGATTTAACGTCCATAAATGCCTTAATATTTACTTGTTGTGGTCACGTGTCTGATGACGTCATAATTAAGGCAAAAAAGATATTTTGAAATGGGCCAAGATGGTTAACTTTAGCTAGAAAACAAAGCATTCGGTATCATTTGTCTTACTACATGGAGGCATTTCGTGTCGAATGGTGAAAACGATTATTCTATTAAGTAAATATTAAGGGACCAATTGTGTCACGTGACCCTTTTTATAAAATACCCCTTTAACTGTACATCGTAATCAACCATTCTGGACAGATTCACGTAAGGGAGAACCATACAAAAACGTCGACATTTCAGTTTGTATCCATTATATGCCATCTCAGCGGCCCATTTTCAATTCTCTTTTGGCGTAAGTAAACAAAGATAAAAGCTCACGTGACGCAAATATTTGACACTTAAAGTGAACGTTGGTTTAAGGTCATTAAGATTTATACTGCTGCCAAGTTGGAGACTGTTTTGGTAAATCTCTTGAAAGTTACGGCTGTTTTCAGATTTTATGCAAATTAGGCTATGAGCTACGCCTTAACATGCTTGAGTTATTAGGGGGGAGGCTCTTCTTGAAAGGGCTGCCTTTTTCGCATTTACAGGATACAAAAGGGTGGGAAATGTGCTGTTTTAGTATGTGAAGGAATCTACTGTTTTTGGCTATTTTTAAAGGTACGAATAAGGTGCAATATTTGGAATGCGGATATTAAAGGGTAAGGGTTTGAACTTCGGGGCGGAGCCTCCCCGTGTGAAACTTCCCTAAGGAAGTCCCCCCCTCTAAAGGCAAAGACTTTTTGATTAATCACTAGCTCAAGCGGAGTAAATCAGCTGAGAAAGTCTCCAGCAAAGATTTCGCCAACATTGTTCTCCCAACCAATCACGAGTCAGTTTGTATCTCATGATGTCAGTTAAAGGGGGTTAGGGGTTGAATGATAAATAATGATCTTATCTTATGTTTTGACGCAATGTTACCTGATGTTTTGACACAACTGATGGGAAATTTTTTAAACAGAACAAACGTTCAAAGATCATCTTCAGAATTTACAGAATCTCAACAAAACAAAAGCCCAAGAACATTTCTCAGAATTCCCTTTAGCGTCACAAAGAACAGCTTTTCTTTGATCACAACCGATTACATTAATCTGGCCTACTAGGAGGGGCTTAAAGTTGAGTTTTAGAGTGGGTGACGGCTAGGGAAAACGAAAGTGAGCTTTTTTTTTTTCAGAAAAAAAAGGTGGTTCCTGGATTCCGCAGTAATTTTATAAAACAGGAAACAGGAAATATTGTTTAACCTGTGTTTTTGGCGACCAGTCATTAAAAGTCAATATTTTTGGCAAGCAATAGATGTGGCGAAATTATGAGACACAACAGAACCACCGATCAACCTTTCTAGTCCCGTGAATGCTTCCTTTATGTGTTCTCACAGGCTTACCATCTGTTTGCATGAATGGTGTTCTGTGCATTGGTTTATCAAACAACTGTAGCAAAACTTAAGGCGCCGCGGAAATTTGGAGCTTTTAAAACTGATGAAATTGAAATCCACTCTCTCAATCCAAAGACTTATACGCGGGGACGTTCCGAATGGATGCTCAAACTCTCACCCTCTAATATACTAATTTTTACTAAACTGGCACCTCTTTCGTAAACCTAGAGCAAAATTGCACCCCTTTCTTAGACCTCGAGGATAAGCCAAAACAATAGCATATCCTATAATTGCCACATTTTTCACTGACTTTCAGTCCTTTGGGCGCAGTGGCTCAATGACGCCAAGCTTGTACTTGTTTGGCGTTGTTATTTCTGCCAAAATTTGGCACCCTTTTGTAAACTTAGCTTTAGCCGCCATCTCTTCCACTTTGCAGCGGATTTTGTGACCCTTTCATACACTAAAATAACGATCTTCCCTACCTTTAAGAATACTGCAAGATTAAAAAAGGTAACCCTTTCGGGCAGAGCCTTTCCGTACAGCCCACTATAGGGAGAACCCCCCCCCCCCCCCCCCGAGAAGGTGGGAATGGCACTAATTGAGAGAGTTTGGATTTCGATTTCATCCGTTTTAAAGCCCCAAATTTCGCCTCTTTTCGTCTCGTTCGATGTTGGTCAGTTAGTAACAAAAGCTATCTCGAACAAATTTTGGTTTCCGGCTTGCGTGTTCAAGCGCTAAATAGAGAGCGGCGTTCATTATGTTTACATCATTGTAGGGAATTTGAGGCACGTTTTCTTCTTGTGGCGAACGGTACATATGATGAAGAGAAAACAGTTCAGTATCAAGTAAAACAAATTGGATGTGCATAAGCTATACCAGTCAGCTGTGATGTTGCACTCAGCTTGCTAGACTGAACACTTATTTATTTATTTATTTTAATATCTATTTATTTAATCAAACGATCACACGATCACGAATCGGAGGAAACTTGAAACGAGTTTCTAAGGAAGCCAGTGGGTTTCTGTTAATACCAAGTTCAGTTAAAGTGACGGTTCTTCCAGTGTGGGACTTTTATTTGTTGATTAAGTTGAATACCTCAATACGTCGCCAATTTTGTAATTCACTGTAACCGCTGAGACGAAGCGTATAGCGAGCACGAATTCCGAATTGCAAAAATGTGAAACAAAATGCTGATTATTTTACAGACCAGTCACACAGACTAACTGGACTTGCACCAGGAGACACTTAGACTTTGGAAATGAAATGTTTAGGTGATCGGCAAACGTTCGTGCTACGATAAGATCAGGCGCTTAGGGTTCCTCTGGCCGCTCTAAACTACTTTCTCAAACGGGAAAATGCGTCGACAAAAGCCTGAACTTTTTCCGAAAAGACTGAAATTGGAATAAAAGAATAGCCAAAATGATAGATTTCTTTAGGTCTCTCACGCGATGTGGAAAACGATTAAAAGCTACCATTTCATCTTTACAATGGAAATACCGTAAACTGCCGCTTCTACGAAGCCCCCCGGTTATAGGCCCATCTACCTGTAACAAAAAAATACATCCGGTTATAAGCCCCCCTTTAGTTTTCCTTGTAGCACTCCCACAGAACACTGCAAAGATGAACTCTGAGCTTCAGATTTGTTACGTTTTGGTGACGTTCGTGTTGTTACAGTTTTGATTTTGTTGTTTAAATTGAAATGAATTCAATTTATTGTGACGTTTTAAAGGTTAATAAAAAATACTAGTAAATTAAAAACGTATTTCGATCAACGCTGTTGTGGCTCATTTCGAAACGTTTTCTTATTCCGCTTATAACCCACACCCCGCATATAAGCCCCTCCTTTTATAAGCCCACCCCAAAACCCTTTCCAAGTTGTATAAGCCCAGGGCTTATAAGCGGCAGTTTACGGTAGGCGAAAACATTTCACGTGAACGAAAACATAGGAATTAATTTCTGCAATTACGTGTAAATCTTCCTTGTATATTTTACGGTATTAAATTTGTCTTCGCAGAAAAGCTACCATTTTAGGTGCTTGGAGATAATCAGGGATTAATAAATATCCGTTTTTTCTCCGAATGTTCAACATGTCCTCTCCCTGGTAAGTCACACAATTGTCAAGGCGAGGCTTGGCGTGTTTTTCAGAAGGAGCAGAAAAAGTGATCATTTGCAGTTTTGCAAGAAATGTGCCAACTAGTTTTTAAGCAAATCTCAACAATTTCGTCTTCTGGCTGTGTTAATTTCGTAATTTCAAGCAGTTGCAGGAAGGAAGGCGGTAACGAAACAGTCAAAATTTTTAAAAAGCTTCGTAAGGGCGGGCGTAAGGGTCACATGATTTCGGCATCAGATTTCTTTCCTCGAAGTGCACTCGTTAATATTGACTTCCTCACGGGAACAACCAGGAACAATGGCGAATATTTCACTACTTACAGAGTTTTGCGTTGTGTGGTTTTTCATAGCCAAAGTCCGAGGGACGCTCTATTTTACCCAGATAAACCGGACACAACATGACACCTTCACGAACAGTTTTTGTGGAAGTTGTAGCCAATATGGCGCGAACCAACTGCCAGGACATGTTTGTAAATGCAAATGTGATTTGCCGCTTTCGGGATCGGTGTTTCTACGATCTAAAAGAAAATGCAAGTGTGAGAGAGATTTTAAAAGTAAGTGAATAATTTGTATAAGTTTATATCCATCATAGAGACGTCTGTAGCTAATATTAGGTAGTGTACGTATAAACTAAACTGCATGTTAATTCGTAATTCTATATACCGAAGATGACACTATTCACAGTGGTTTTGTTTAATGGCTATTTTGCTTGCTGTGTCGGTTTTCTGCCTTTTCTTTGTCGAACATTTTTAATTAACAAAACGAAACAAACATTTTATAAGTTGATTCATGTCTATCTGTCATGTCATGTCACTGTTTATTTTTACATCCCACAATAGCACAATTTGTGGTCAGCGTGACAATGGAAAACGGGTTCATCAGGGTAGATGAGCCATATTTACTAATTTTTATAGACAACGAGCAGTCTCTCTGCTCAGGGATAGTTGAGGAAAACATACAAGCAAGTGAGCGCGTGCGAAAATAGCCTGCTGCATTGTTACGTGACGTGCGTTTCAAGCCGAGTGTAGCAAGCCACAAATCGCCTGCTGCGTTGATATGTGATATGTGAGTGTAGCAAGCCGGCTCACTACACTCACATATCAACGCGGCAGGCAATTTTTGGGTGCGTGACGTAACAATTTGCGCTCGCTCGCTTGTTCGTTTCACTCGACCATCCCTGAGCGGAAAAAGAGACTGCTCGTAAACTTCAGTCTATAATTTTTACAAAGAAATAGGTAGGCTGTGGGCAAAATAACCTGTTCAGACTCGTCTCACTGCAACTTGTTTCACAAATTCAAACTGGTTTAATTTAAAAGGACAACTCTACTATACTTTTTGTGTGACAAGTCCCTGTGCCCACCCCTCCCCCCCCCCCAAAAAAAAGAATAAATAAATAAGTAGACCGGCCAATTAAAGACCAAATTGGACAGTCACCTGAACATGGAGCGATTCTATAAATTGAGGCTGGGGGTCTCAGCCCATCAATCACAATTCCCAACGGGCACCAAATGAGCACGTTTTTGATTGGCTCACTGGCCAGACAGGAAGCCATCAAGGTGTGTTCCAAATTTGCTTTCGAACGTTCTTGCAAGTCTCTGCTCTATAAACACTGTAAAAAATAATATAAAATTGTTTGCTGACTGCAAAAGAGACAGTAAATATTAGGTAAACAGCAAATTGGAGATTATTGAGTGGATTGAAAACAATTGAAAGTTTTTGTTTTTATACATGGATTATCGTGTGCCGGGTATTTGCAAAGATTTAAAATAAGATAATGAAGAGGAAAAATACCAAAATACCCACCGCTAATGCTTGGTAATTGAAGGCGCTTGAAGAAAATTAGCATAATGAAGATGATACGCATTGAAAAAAATCGACTAGATTTTATCTTATTTCATTCCTGGTGTTTCTGAGAGAATACTCTCTTGTAGCAACAACAACAAGAACGAGAACTCACTAATCACAGTGATACAAAGACAAACAAGTAAATTTCATGTACATGGTTTCAACAAGACAATTTTAAAAAATTAATGGTGTGATGATTGTTTTTGTTGCATTGCACTCCTTGTACTGAGCTTGTATTTCTTGGGAGCATTCTGATAGTATTTGCAACCTTGGAAGTTAAATTCCCTCTGGTGCAGCATTTTCAGATGCAGAATCCCTCACTTTCAGACACAAAGTCCCTTCCAAAATTAATATCGGCTTGATCAGCTGGACCATCTTTAAAGTGCTATTACCCCCCCCCCCCCTGTGTCCCCTGAGAAAATAAGTCCTCCTGAAAATGAGCCCACCAAAGAAGCCTTTGGGAGAAATATAAGTCCAGGGCTTATTCTCTGAATTTTATGGTTTATTATTGAGCACCTAACAATCAATCAACATTATTTAACCCCATGGTCGACCTTGTACTCGCTGAAAATGCCACGTGAAGTGTGGCTGAGGATTTGAACACAGGACTATGGGAAACAAAGCCAGGTGCATGGCCGTAGAGGAGGATTTGAACCTGGGACCTCTGGATTACAAGTCCAGCGCCCTAACCACTCGGCAATGCCACTTCCACCCTTAGTTAACTTTTGTTAAGTCAAATGTTTTTGTTTTAATTTTGCTTTTTTAATGATAGATGATGAAGATTGCCTTACTTGGGAAAACAAAAGACCTGTTCAAGTTATTGAAAAAGTGAATTTTGCATATAAGTTTACTAGGGAACCATATTACAACTCTTGTCAGTGGACAGAATTCATAGCATTTCTAAATGCTATGGGAGAATGGGAAACTTTCAATATATCTGCAAATGTGCTACAAGTAACAAATAAAGCTTGGTCTGACCTTACTTCATCTGTCAAGGTAGGCATGGCAGCTTTTATACATTTGTGAGCTATTTTAAACTTGAAACTGGAGAAAATTATAAACAGGTTGGCTTTGTGGGGAGAGAAGGGGATAATCTTTACAATTATAAATTTTAAGTAGGGTATACTGCGTGGCTGATCAAATTTTGAAAGCAAACGTTGATGTGAGAACCTGCACCTGCTTAAGTGGATGTTTGAGCGCAGGAAAGTGGACAAAAAATACCCCTTTTGGTGTAATGAACATTCCTCTGGTCCCCCAGGAAAGCAAATCAGTGAGAATTAACAGCATTAGATATAAAGAAAAATCTTTGACCAAAGCAGAATTTGAACTTATGACCATATTGGACTTGACTGAGCTACAAGACATTGGTGGAAGGAGATCAGGGGAGTGCGAACCACGTGAGAGGTCATGCAGCATGTAAATTGACATATTAAATATTCTTAAGTGTATGAGCACAACACCCAGGCCTGACCTCTAAAACCCATATCCATTTGGTTCATGTTGTGTCTGTGAATGTGAACTTTAATGGGTTAATTTTATTAAGTTGCTTTAATAATTTAAGGGTTGGCCAATATTATTGATACATGTACCAAATTAAAGCAATCAGCACATTAATGTTTTTTCCCCAGTTGTGTTTTTTTGTTCTTACCATAATACTTTTTATTTTGTGGCACTGCAAATCACCCTCCCAAGACAGTACATCAACATGTAAATGACACGAAATTTTGCTGGCACTGCTGCTAAGGGCCACGAAATTTTGCTCAAAATATCGCAGCGTGCGGCGAAATATCATCGTCATGCAAACAATAGGTCTCTCGAAATATTGTCAAAAAATCGCTCCAAACGAAAGTTCACTAATTTACATGATGTCGAATTTTGTTTGCATTACTTTTGAACAATACTGTAACAATGGCTTAAAGGTCTCTTACACTGATGCAGAAATTATCCTTAGTCTTTGTCTTGCATCATCCTCTATAGTGGTGATAATGCTTTTGAGTAAATTTCCAATTTTTTGGCACATTTACTGGGTATATGTTTGGCAGGAGAGCTTATTTCTATTCTTGTCAAAAACTCAACCTGTAGGGTGGATTTTGCTGAAGCACGGACTGTGCTTTGAGTTGACACCACTTTGACGGTACAATCCTTGGGTGATGATGTCACGGCGTCAATAATATTCTCTTGATAAAATTGTGATAAATTTCAAATATTGTACACATAGGATATTGAATTTGACAAAGGCATTTTAATATTCCCCCATGCTTACTGCTTGACTTTTACAAAATTATATGTTATTTCCTTGTACCAACAGGTAACTCAGCAGTCTGACCACCTCACAAACCTAAGTGGACATGTCATGAAACTTGGTTTAAACTGCACAATACATGGAAACTCAAGAATAGATTCTAAATGTCTAGTTTTCAAAGTGAAGGGATATCTAAACTGTAAGTATTAAACACATGTTAGAAGAGTTTACATGTTGTACCACCATATGGCACCACAGACACAATTTGATGGAAAACAAATCCTAATGGTGACAAATGTGTAGGGCCAAATGGGTTCATAGGCTGATTAAAGCTGATCAAGAAAAGCTAGCTGTCTGGCTGCACACATTTCATCTTTTTCTTGGTCATTTTATTCAGATTGTTCCATCACTGTGACCTGAAGCCCTTTATTTTCTTGCATTGTGCTGTGCCACTCAGTTGTTGCCCCAGCAAAGCCCAGAGGCCAAAACCCGAGGAAGCATCCTTGGAGTCCGAACTTAAAAGTACTTACAGTTGAAATATACAGTTCATACTGCAGATAGAATCTTGATTTGCGCGAGTGGGGCATGCCTGGGATAGGTCAGTAATGATGACATAGCACCCTTGCGAATGTCATTTAATCAACAATATGTTCCCATAGGGGGGTACATGCTGTTATGCAGCAAGATCAGTGTGGATTCATTTTCTGCCAGTCATTTTGCATTAATCCCCCAAGCATGTGGAGTTTCACAGAGTGGCCTGTTAGCGTTGTGCTTCAGGCAAGTAAAGAATCCCTCACTCGATTATCCCTCAGACATTAATTTATGTTTAACAAAATACTTTTCGGCTTTCATGTAAATTAAATTTATTAATCGTGGTGAAAGCTATTACTAGTTAAGTGCATATTAAAATGCCTAGAACTGTAAATGGTGATGACTTCCGCCCAGGTTGTCGAAACGTGAGTCAATGTCACCTCAAACAGTCCTTCTCAGGACTACACTCACCCAGACGATCACAATTTACAGAATTATAAAATGCCTAGAGATACAATAGTAGCTTCTATAATTATGTGTGTGTGTGTGTGGATTTGTGGCATTATGGCTTCTGTCAGTAGTCAGTGTTACATGAGGCACAGAGCAACATAATTATATGTGTGGTCAGTGCAATTTTTTGAAGCCTTTATTTTCGTACCCCCATGTTGTGTTCATTGAGCAACAGTCACTAATTCACATAGTTTTTATACCCAGTTGTATAAGGAGCATTCTGGTGAATTATTGGAAAACGTGGCAAGATCCTTAGGTACTCATTTTGCTTCACATGTCATGCCTCTCTCCATCATTATGTTATATATGCAGATAAATAGTCATGTATGCCCTCTAGAATGTTATAGGGAAGAAATATAAACCTCAGAAAATATACACACCAGTGACACAATTAACTCATCCACTTCTCTAATTATACTTTGGTGCTTGAAAATTAAGTAAATGTGCAGCAGTCATCTTCTAGGAAGTAAAACTCTCACAGAATTAAATTTATGTCCTGTAGATCATCAAAGTTTTCACTCCACCCAGGCTAGGCCCAGTTGTTTGAAGGAGCTGAATGATGTAGATTAATATGCTTGTAAAACTGTCATAAGAAATGATTTTCACAGGGGGAGTGGAAGCAAGGATTACCTACCAGGCTTTCTCAAAATCTGTGTTGCCGACAGGAAGCCGAAAGCCGAACATTGACCGAACATTATTATTTCCCGCGTTTTATGTCACGTGACTTAGTTGCCAGGCTCTCGCTCACTCATGTGTTTTGAGTTTTCGTGTCGAACGGCGAGCTTGGTGAGTATGTCTTTGTTAACATTTTTCACACTGTAATTTCACATTTAACCCGTAAACATCGCCAGTTTTCTAACCTTAAATGTATTGTGATTTTCTAGCGTAATCGTTTAACCAAGCTTCCACTGTGTAAGAGTCTGTGAGCACTCGTGAAACCTGACTGATCTGATTAAACTTGGACAATCAAATCGATCGTTGGTTCAGTGTTGGTTGGACTGTTTTGTATCCGCAATCGACGACAACAATCTGCATACTGTATGACCCAACCTAACAATTTCAAAGCTTGTCCACGAATAAATATATGTTATTTACCGGCCTAGGTCGGTCCGTATAGGGAAAAACTAGGTAAATAACATTTTTATTTTTTTCCCCACACTTGCGAGTTTGCAGATCAATCTTGAAAGGTTGTCAGAACGCACGTAAGTTTCACTGAGTCAGATGGCAGGAAACCGTAGAGCGAGTGTAATCATAAACACTTCAAACTTTTTTAAAACTTAAGTGTAATATTTTCGACTAGAAACTACCGTGTCAACACGGAAAAGGTTGTTTTTCAAGAACAGACACGCACATGGAAAATCCTGCCCGGCATAGGGATAAACAACCCAATTAAATACTTATAATTAAGCTTAAGCTTACTAAAAACAAAACCAAAGGACTCAATCGTTAGGACAGGTTTAATTGCCCTTGCGTAAAAAATGAAAGAGAATAATACTTCGAAAAACATTTCTATTTAGCCTAATTACTTTCTTTTTATGTTTTGCTTCGTACCTGTAAACGTAAGTGCTGGTTCTTTGGATATAAACAATTTAATTATTTAGCGAAATCGTTCGGTTTGATCTCAGTTTTAACCAAAGCGAACGGTGCGCTGGCTTTTAAGCTTATCTTCATTTAAGCACAATTTCTTGAATGAAAATATACCGAACCTCGTTAATTTAAGAGAAAAACTGAAAAACGAAGTCATCTAAGTAAATATCGGAGTCAAAAGGCATTGTGGCGATCGCAATTTAAAAACTAAAACTGCTGTGTTAAGTGAATTCAACAACAAACTCACCAACCGCCATGCTAAGCTACACAAAATTAAAACGAGTACTTGCCTTTTGAAGGTATTTCAAGGTCTTTAATTCCCCTCCTTGTTGAACTTTCCATTTACAACACACACAAGAATTGTGACTTGCCAAAAAAGTCGCATCTTTGAGCCGTAAATAAAAAAATTCTCGAGTTCAACCGAGGTATGTTGTTTTTCAACTTTCATTCAATGGTCCATGACAAAACCGGTCCGGATAGGAAAAAACTGGACTGGCGGAACGCGCGTCAACAGCCAATCAAATTCAAGGATTCCGGATTCCGGACCGGAAAAATGCTTAAGAAAAAAATAATAATCTTTATTTTCCCTGCAGAATGGATCAGCTGATACAACAGTACTGACTGGTATAAACCCATGTGCAGCTAAACATTTAATGCTGCTGAACATTTAATGGGTGAAAAACAGAATTTTTGCTCATGACATGACAGTATTTCCATGCTGCTCTGAAGACATGACAGAATCTCACAACAGTATTTCCAGTGTGATGCATGATAGCCAGCTGATCTTTAGAGCCATTTTCAAAATAATCATCCTCGGAGACCCAGGGGCAGATAGTGAGGCCAGGGAAGTCGGAATGGGCGAACAGAAAAGTGGGCGAAGGAAAGTCAAGGGCAAAGGGAAAAGCCCCTGAGTAAAATGTTTCTCCAGAGTAGTTCCAAACAGTCTCGCCCGTTCTGGCTCCTGGTTGGGTCCAGAAAACTTTTGCATTTTTCTGCCCAATCAGCAAGCAGCAAATCTCTGAGTCCGTTTTGTGTGTTCTGACACAGAGTAGTACACAAGGGCCAGTTTGTCGGCCATATTGCTTCGCTTGTTCATCGAAAATCTAAAGCTCTTTTTATGGAGAAACTTACCGTAAATGTGCCACAAAGCTTAGGGACACGGAGAAGAATTTGTCATGTTCAAGTTTTTGAACCAATTCACCGGAAAATTTGTGCTGATTGAATGTATCGCACTGCTGTTTGCAATTCCCGTGCTCATTCTGATTCAGGACCTGAAAGATTGCAGTCTCCTGTCTAGTTGCTTGTTGCTAGTTGCTTGTCTAGCTAGTTGCTTGTTGCTGTTCCTAGTTGCTAGTTGCTAGGTAGGATAGAATTGTGCTCGAGTTTCTAAAACATAATGATTAGGACCTAATTTCCAATGCTTTTACTACCGCAGTGTCCACTTACTGACTGTTCCAGTGTTTGTTTTTGTATCTCCTTATTTCTTTTGGCCATATAAAAAAAAATTCAGTGATTAATAATAATATTTAAGTGTACTTGTTCAATTATAATCCGCGGTATATGCTCTGTAAAGGTTTAAGTATAACCCTTGTTTTGGATTCTTTTACGTGTTCTTACGTGTCACATTGCCAGACAACTTCATAATTTTGTTGTAAATCAATGCAGAGAATGAAAAATAAATTGAATTAAAGTTTATTAAATGCTGAGTGAATGCTTAATGTTCTTTATCTATATACCTTGATACTTAATACTATCTAAAGTGCACATGAACAGCCAGTGATTCAGAAGGGAATTTAAATCATCTGGTGCTATAGTAGCAAAAAAATTCATTCATTCAATGCAGACTGAAGATAAGCTCTCTACATGACTAAAATGACTGGCTGAAAGTCCAGGTTTTAATGTTGGGGTGATAATGTGTGTGCAAGCCACAATTTAAGTGAACTCTGTCAGCTATTTTATGCCTAGCACTTATTATGTAGTGTGGATTACACATGCTGGTTATTTTGTACTTGTCTGAGTCACCCTGCCCTCAACACTCTTGCAATCTGGTTAAATAAAAGCCAGATTTGTAGCAAAAAGAAGTAGATTAGCTATGAAATCTTAAACCGTGTGGTTAGAGTGGTATCCCAGGGCATTTTTATGTACTTGTCCCTTCTTCTGATCAATAGCCTAGTGATCTGTTCCTTATTTAGACTGCAGAATTACTTTAATTGCCATTACCGGGTACTGTATGTTTAGAATGGGAATTCACACAGTTAACAAACTCCCTCAAACAAAAATTAAATAAGAATTATTGTACATTAACCCCACCCCCCTCCCTCAAAAAATTTCTTTTTTGCATGAAATATTTTAAAAGAAACATTGTGAGTGTACATTTTCAAAATTCCAGTTGTGTTTGTGTGGTTAATTATGGTTAGCTAGGGATAGGTTAAACTACTACACCATTATTGTGTAGTTATTGGCATGCATGGGCTATGGCATCTCCCGATTCTCCCTTTTTAAAAACCTTCCCCTGATGTTCAATTTATTTATTTATTTTTTTTCACCAACCACATACCCTTCCAACTGACCTCATCTTAAATAGCTGATAAATGCCCTTTCCTTTGGCGGGGACATAATTTGAGTCAAATAAATTGTCATGGCAGTAATGTCTTTTGAGCGTTAATTTAAAAACTGAAAGTGTGCCACTAAAATAAGACTTGTTTTTTTTTTAATAAGCACCAAAACATTTTAATAAGCTTGCCAAAACATATTGGCAAGCTGGCTTGTGTCTGACTGTCAACACTGGCTGACACAGCCACTGTGACACATGTCATCTCTGTTTTGCTCATGGCACACTGGATTAGCTGATACATCATTGTCTAATGAGCCATATGTTTTCCCATTGAGCCGTCTTAATCAGTTCATGAGTGCATAACTATATTGATATTATCATAATTATTATTATTATTATTATTATTATTATACATTGCTTGACGTAATGGTTGTTGGGTGTCCAGGATATACATGGGCCTTCGTAGTGGTCAGCCGGCCCCCAGATGCCGATGGACTAGTTACTTTGTCGCTGACAGCCCAGCCTTGAGCCTCAATACGCCCTGGCACCCCTCACACTGACGTAATCAGTGGAGACTAAAAAATAAAAAAAAAATTATGCAAGAAAAGGAAGGAGGGATGGGTAGAAAAGGCATGCAGAATGCCATTAAAATACCTCAACAATATGAGCAGTTCATGGCATGCCATTTTGCAGTAAAAGCCTGACCACTGCTGACCACCAATGCTTGAAGACCACATGCTTGTTGTGGGTTAACTTGGTTTAACATTTATCCTCATCAGAATTTTTTTTGGTGTCTGTATTAAGCTGGGATAATAAAGTCAAAAAGTAGGTTATCACATACAGTCCATTTTAAGTGGCTGCTTCAGTGCACTTATTTTTACTTCATAATATTGTCTCTTCACCCAGTTGTATTAGGAGGGGTACTAACAAACCAAATGCAGACCTGTCCTAACAAAAAGGTCAATAATTAGATGTTCACTTTTTTCCACAGTCTCTCTCTGCCCAGGTGTATTAGTGGGTACAGACTGGGGAAATGTTTTGGGAAAAAAGTCTTATAAAATTGTTTTCATTGTCATCCAGTGTTATAGCGATTCTTCCAAGTTTGAGGCTAATTGGTTTAATGGAAATTGGCTAATTGGCATCTAAAATCAGACCACAGAGGTTGTAACTGGCTAGAGTCCTCCCAATAGGAGTTATTTTAACCCATGTCTCCCACTTGGAGGATTCAAGTGATGAGAATATAGGAGTTGATCACCAATGATAAGATATCTTGATAGTAAGACAAATTCTCCTTACTAATTCCAGAAGAAATGCATGGAGAACAGTAAGGAGAATATGCATTTTTATATCAGGGCTTAAAGGGTTAAATAGCTTAACTGGGCTTACTTTTTCTTATGTAGTTTAATGTTACTCCCAGTTGTCTCCATAAATGTTTATGTTCTGTTCCTGTTAGTTCCCCTTTGTAGCTACACACCTACAACCACTGTATCTACGACTGCTGTGACAACTCAAATCACCACAGTCACGCCAAGTACCACAACAGTAACACCAAGTACCACTACAGTAACACCAAGTACCGCTACAGTGTCACCACCTCTTACAACAACACCAGCTTCTCCAAATGTACGTTTTTCTTTTTAGATATGTAATTCAGGAGAGTAATCTTTGCATGGGAATTTAGTCCCCCCATTAATACCAGGCCATACATTTTATAAAATTTAATTTTTTTTATTTTTTGTATAATTGCGGAAAATTTTAATAAGAAACTTAAATAGCAGCTTTCATTTCTGCACATCACTGTTCATGAGCTTTTCACATTCTCACCTTGTATGGTTGTGTGCATGAAATTGAACGAGGTGCCAGATCATGCTGAAGATTTGAACCTAATTATGAAGTGCTTTTATTGTTTTGCTACAAAAATACTTGGAATTCTATGGACCAATTGTAGGTGTGGCAAATGGTCTTACCAAAAAAATGGGTCCTGCAAAATTTCAGCTGAATTGTAAGCATCTCACAGTCTTGTTTATTGAGCAATTTTTTGCATCTCAGAGTCTCGATTTTTTTACGATGCTGTTTTTATCCAAGGTTTATCTTTTGTGAATCTGTTTACTGACTTAAATTGATGGCTTTTTACATTTACAGCCAGGGATTATTGCAGCAATTTCAACTATTGGAACAGTTCTATGCCTGGCTCTAATTGGTGCATTTGTGTTTCTCTATTATCACTACGTGGGTCGCTCAAGGTGAGGCTACTTTCGAGTGAGGGGGGGTACTTAAAATTTTCAGTGATGGAGTGTACCCAAACCCCTACCCAATTTCCAGACCAAAAGTATGTTATTTTCCTTACCTGACCCTTAAAATTTTCCCTGATCTTTTCAAGCCAAGATTTCAAAAATCTATACCTTACAGATTTGTATTTCATACTAACAGACAAAAGGCATCCAATTTTGTACCAAAATGGTCAAAGTATGTACTTGCTTTTATACCAAAAATGGCTTGCTCAAACTCCATTTAGATCCCTTGAATTACAACGTACCTATTTTGCTTACAAAAGGCTGGTTTTTCACTAGCGACGGAGTCGGAGTCGTAAGCGGAGTCGTAAGAGCGCTTATAACCTAGTGAAAATCAAAAGTCGGAGTCGTAAGCGGAGTCATAAGCTCGACGGAATCGGGGTCGGAAGAATCAGAACGTTTCCATTTTCTTCCGACCCCGCTTACGATTCCGTCGCTTACGATCTAGTGAAAACCAGATTGTCGGAAGGATAAACCAATCACAGTGCTCGTTCCCACGCTTTGTGATTGGTTTAGTTCTTCCTTTTCTGCTTCCAACTCTGACAATTTGGTTTTTACCAGATCGTAAGCGACGGAAGCTTTAAGTGCAACAGGAAACTCTGCTTATGACTCCGTTGTTTGATTTTCACTAGATCGTAACGCTCTACGCTTCTGATTACGACTCCGTTGCTAGTGAAACCAGCCTAAAGAGCCCCTCCCCCCCACTTCCAGTTACAGTTTGTTGATATGGACAGTTAACTTGTTCCTGAGGAGAGAACAAAATTCGTATCAACTAGCCCCTCTATTATATGGACACCTCCCTATATAAATTATGGAGACTTCATAATTACATGTACGTGGTCCTGCAGGAGGGACCAATTGCTTTGATTAATTTTAAGTTAATTGAAGGGCTTTATGGGGTTTTTCCCTTTGTATAATTCCGAATAACTTAATTCACCACGGCAATTAATTTTGATTCGAGGCGATCTGTAAATTTAGTGTTAAGTTGCAGGTAACTTTTGTTGTTGTTGTTGTTTTTCAGGAACCGTCAAGCTAGAGAATTCAATGATTTTGCGGGTAGGAAATTAATTGGTTAGTGCTTCAGTTGATAAAGTAAGAAGAACGTATGGAAATAGTTACAATTTTAATGTGTTTTTTTTTTGTTTTCTAGTGATAAGCAATCCAGACCAACAGGTGAGTTTATAGTAGAAAATAATTATTTATTTAAACGCATTCCTTTCGTGATTTCTATTCATTCGATCATTTTGTCATTGTGGTAGTTGTGTTTGACGTATATATCTACTCTCCGTCGTCTTATAATTTTACAGAAAGGGGCGATCCACACGCAGATCCAATATTTAGAGCACTTTATATCCTAAAATTGCAATACATGCGCCTTTGTCAAAAACGTCTACTTTTGTACAGTTCCCAAAACTCTTTTTTTTTTGCCTGCATAGTTCGATAACCAAACACTTTCCCTTTGAATATGCAATTCTACAAGTACGATAATCGAAACGCAAATGCTTTTCGTGTTTCTCTAGGCCCTAAGTCTTGCAATTCCCTAGATTCTGTTATAGTTGGTGCGAATTCTATATCTTCTTTGTACGTGTTTGTGCAAGCAGAGAATTGTGATTGGCTGTGTTCATTACAACAACGCTTTCTATACCATGTGTTACCGGGCATCGGATTTGCTAAATAAATTAACTCAATCTTGAAGCTTTACCAGCCAGGATTTCAACAGTAGCTCGCTCTTTTGTTAAATAAACGAAGACTCATTACAAAAGAAAAACGGAAAACCGGCCATTATTATCCAACTGTATTAGTTATTGTACAGAAAGCGCGCGAAAGGAGTACAGATATCCCACGATATTGTACAATTGGTTGTTGCACAGTACCGTGCGTGCGCTCATCCTGTTACACCTGCAATTTTATTTCAAGTTACTCCAAAAGGTTATAAAAGGTTATTAAGTTAGATAATAAATCTCTTATTAGATGTTTCGGTGTGAAGTATCGCTGTGTATTTTCACTCGTTGTTTGTATTTTGACTCGCCATGCAGGCTCGTCAAAATACAGTACAACTCGTAAAAATATACGGCGATACTTCACACCGAAACATCTGAAAAGATGTATGTACGAGATAACAGCGTCTGCAAATCTGCCAGCCAGGGACGGTGTTATTTCATGATTTTAGTCAATAAATTAACGAATGTAAATATGTGTAGCCTTTTGTGTAAACTTGCATGATAATTAAAAGAGCGGAAGACACCAAAAAAAAGGAGCTCGCTAAATTGATAAGTTCCACTAAGCGAAAATGATAAAGTTATTGTATTTGTATTTTTGTTTTTATCTGCTAAGACATACAGAGTCCAAGAAGAACCATTGTACGTTGAACTGCCAGATGTTTGTCCCAGTAACATGCAGAATTCTTGTAAGTAATCAGTTGATACTAGAAAACTAATCCTGATTCATCATTTTTGTTCCTTCGTTTTCACTTCTTTTGTTCATTAGTTTCTTCTTGCTTTTGTTCATTCAACCATTACTTCAATCGTTTCTTTGTTTATTTCCATCTCCCGTTCGTCATTTGGTTTCATTTGTCGAATTGTTTCTTCGTCCTTCAGGGACTCCTAAGGAGAAAATTTAATCAAAATACTTCAAATGTCGTTTTCAGTTTTCTTAGATTGCTGCAGAGCCTTTTCAAAGGATATTTACGTAACCTTACACAGTTTGTTCGGAATCTATAGCTGAAAATCTAAGTAGCAGAAAAACGTAGGTAAAGATGATCTCTGTCCCAAATTTCCGAGCTGCTATTGGGTTTCCTTAAGTGCTAGCTGACCTATTTCCAACTCTAGACGACACCATATTTGTTCGCTCCGAAAGTGAAAAGAATTACGTTTACATGTTGCGAAAGTTTGGGGTGACGTTTCGCCAAAGGAAACTCTAAGTTTTTTCGTCTCTTTCTTTTTCCTTTCTTTCTTTTTCTTTCACTGGTTTGTTAGCCTCTTTATCGCCATTCTTTCCTGTGGAAGGATGTCTGGTTAACTTTTCAGGAAGGTGGAAAATTTTACTTGGAAAGCCAGAGTACATGGTGAATAGCCAAATTTGCCATCGATTTGGCAAGAAAACGTTGGTGGTTCTTTTGTATTTTGAGGCATGTATCTGTTGTAGTTTAATTTATCCTTGGTACAATTTTTATTTTCCTTTGTTCTTTTTTATGTTAATATATGATAATGAATATAAAACAAAAGAAAGTAAGAATTGAACCAAGTATTAAATTGAACTACAACATATCCAAAGATCTATTCTTTTTTAATCCGTTGCGTTACAAGTTGATTGCTTGACGAAAAAGCTGATTACGTTAGAAATGTTGCAGTCCACATATTCCTTCAGGGGTCGCATACGACCCAAGTGGGTGGACAAGATTTAATTTGGATTTAATCGTGATAAAACTCGTTTAGCTAGTCTCTCCCAAATCTCTCCAAATTACCTCCAATTAGATTAAGGAAAATTGTTTTGGCACTTTTAGCCATCTAAATGCAAATAGGACCATAACGGCTACGAAAGGAACTTGTGGCTGAAAAGTACGGTTTCACTAACAGAATAAAAACATCTTTCTCATATATTCACCAGGCTTAAAATTCACCATCACATTTGTATCATTGCGAATATGCCTATCGAGATTTCAGTCCTAGCAGTAGGCAGGACGTTTGTCACATTAATGGCCTTAGCTCCCATGAGTCTCCTGTAGCTCAGTGGTAGAGCATCTGGACTAGTAACCAGAAGGTCATAGGTTCGACTCCTGTTAGGAGAACTCGGATTTTTTTTCCTAGTCGCCTGGATCACTAACAGAATAAAAACATCTTTCCCAAGTACGGTTTCTTTTGACAAGAATCCGGGCATTAATGCGCCGATCAATTCGAAACTTCAACATACCCCCCCGCGCATACCCCGGGCATTTGACTGTGCATCGTGCCCGGGAAGGGGGGAATTTGAACATTGCGTTTGAAGGGTGGGGAATTTGAACCGGATTTATCTCTTGTTCTGACGTAATACGCCCTTGAGTTTTTTCGGTTTTTGCAGGGTTTGACGGATTTACAAGACAGAATTTCCTCTTTGTTAGTGAATAACTCTTTCAAAAGGGTCTTTAAAAGATGTTTGAAGGTGTCATTACGGCATATCTCTCTGAAAAGAGTGTAAAGTGTTTGTTAGAAGACGAAATTTGTCTTTGAAGAGAGGTATTTTAGTAGTAATTGGTGGGGCATCATTTGAACGGCTTTTTTGCCCCGAGGGGAGGGAATTTGAACAAGCCAATCTTCAAAAGTTCAAATGCTTGGGGGGTTGCCCGGGGGGGGGGGGATGTTGAACTTTCGAATTGATCGGCGCATAAAGGTATAACGTCTTCCGAACATATTATATTTCCCTTGGGTGATCGTGGTTCATTCGTCCTTTTGTTTATCATTTCCTTTGTCAATTTGTTTATTTGTCCATTCTTCCTTTCGTCAGTTTATTTGTTCTTTCATTCGTCGATTTGTTACTTGTCCACTCGTCAATTTGTTCAACACAACAGAGTGTGTTCGTTGTTTAACGGCAGATCTGTCTCGACAGGTGATTCAGCTGAAATAAGCGAGGGCAAGTGGACAGCAGAACCGTCAGTGCTTTTAAATCCATATGCAAGTGGAGCTTCGTTCTCAAGAGGAAGAATATCGAGAGATCCGTTACCGTCAAGACCTGATGAAGAAACTACAAGAACAGAAAATATCGCTGGTCATGTGTACCAAAATAATAGACATGAAGAGGATGAACTTAGAGACGTCTCAATCGTCTTGAAAAATCCAGATGTTCAAGAGACTCTTTCTAGATCGTTGCCCAGATCGAGAGGTGATTTTCCTGACTTGCCAGAGGCGCATGAACAAGAAGAATTGGAAGTAGGGCATCAACATCATCATCATCATCGTGATGTAGTTGATGGTAAGTGTGTTATAACGATTGTAGTTACAAAGGTAACGACCCACTCTTGTTACTGAAGGGGTAGACTTAGAGTTGCATTTTTGTGAAATAGTTTGTGATTTAAATTTGTTCTTAGGCGTCGGACAAACGTACTATGGTCTTTGTTTAAGCTGTTTTAAAATAAATGGTGGCTGCAAAAGCAAAGAGAAAGCCAAATTTCAAGAAACTGAAATTCGCTGCGTGGTTGGCTTTAATGAGCAAAAGCAAACCTGTTTTTACATCAACTCAGCAATACAAGCACTAATTGAAAGAAAAAAAACTACCTCGAACATTGGAATTGCAGTAGTTCGATTTACAACTAAACAGAATAAATGTGTTTGTAGCATGTTCTTTGCTTATAGCAGGGACAATGCTATACCATACTTCAATCTTTTAGAAATTCTTACATTGGAAAACATTTACAAATTTAAAGTAGCCCTTTTCACACATAAAATTACTAATAACGTAACAAACGTCCCTATGATATTCAAAGGAACCCTTACCCTAGCCTCTGAGGTTCATAGTTACAACACCAGATTTGTATCCAACCTTAATTTTCAGCGGCCAAGGATAAGCAATAATTATGGAGCTGCCACTTTTGCTTTTGTTGGATCCAAAATCTGGGAAACCATTCCCTCTAAATTAAAAAAAAACTCCCTTATTAATATAATAACTTCTATAAGCATTATAAACTGTACCTTTTAAATACTCAATGAGTAATTTGATTTCTCTGCCTTCACTATCAATAATCATTTCTATTGTTTTTATGTGAAATCGTAGATAAGACTTTATGCACTGTTAATTTTCCTTTTCCCGTTATATGTTACTTGTAGTTCTATGTAAATGTCTACGCCAGTTAGTTGCACGTGGCAGTGACCAACTCGAAAGCCTAAGCTCCTTTCGTCAGTGCGCACATTTCACCTTTCATGATTTATGTAATTTGTTGTTTTTTCGTACTTTTGTAATGTATTGTAATTTCTGTAGCAACCTTTTGGAATAGTGCAAAAAAATAAAAAGTGAAGGTGAAAGTGAAGTATTTTACGCCTTCTTATCATAAGTAGGCGTGGATTTCACACCTGGCATATCCTGGACACCCAAACTTGTGCAAATTTACCCCTGAGTTACGTCAGCCAATTTTGATATTGCTTTAATACGATGCTTTAATGTTCCTTAAAGGCACTGTAAATAGTAGTCTTAGGTTACGAATGGACAAGAAAGAAATGAATTGCAACTGGAAAAAATTAGGCCAATTTTTTCGAGTGTTTCCCTTTTGTCTTGCAAAATTCGCTTAAAACTGATAATGGTTTTTTTCTCCATTTGAGAAAATCAGTTGATATATTCCTCCCAGCTGAGTTGACGAGAATAGGAACTTGGTTTTAATTTTAGCGCAGTTTCAACTGCTGAGCTTTAAAAACCTCGTGACGGAGGGCGCACAGTCTTTGTGCAGCTGGCCGCTAGTAAATGCGGCAGAACGATTCAAAAGCTAAGTTTATTAAGTTCATAATTATAAACTGTGCAGGAAAGGGAAAACTGATCACGTGGTTATTAATTCGACCATTTGCGTTTTTCGTCAACGCAGCGTTCAACATTTGTTTTGGTTTTGTCTGACGCCCTGTGATTGTTTTATATATAAAGAAAACCTAATGCCTTTTTCTTAACCAATTAAAATTTAAACTTGAACTGATCGTGTCCCGCTTTGCCGCGCTTGGCGGCGGTTCCATTCGAGTTCTGATTGGTTCTCGTATTGTTTGCGTCTTTTGCAATTCGCAAACGTTTTTAAAGGATTTTTGGTTCTGCAATCGTTAACGTCAATAACGTGAGGAGGTACGGATAAATTTTGTGGTTGCCTAAGAGAATGTATGTTCAGTTGATCCCCAGTTTGTCATTTAAAGTTAGAGGAAAAAAGTACATTTAAAGGTAATTTAATAATTTGAAGGTAATAATTAATCGATGGGACTCTAAAACATTCAGCTAACAACCCGACGTGCTCTCGCCTCGGAGTGGACTTTCTGGTGATGTGCATAAAATTTTTATCCCTTTTTTATTCTGTGAAAATTCAGGTGTATTGCCCCCTAAATATAAAGTCATAGAACGGTTTTCAAATGAGTGTTGAAGGTAATATACGTAAGCTCAACGCCTGTTACTTGTATTTACTTCGAGCTGTGATTGGTTCATTGCCTTGTTACGTCTGTTGTGATTAGGCAGAGTAATCACTTTGGTTTATACTCAATTAAAAACTGTTATTTTTGTTTTCCTCCATAGCAGGTACTGAGGAAGACCTTGATTATCAAGGACTGGTGAAAGGAAAACGAGTACGCAGTATGTTTGTATGTCCGAGTTGTAACGAAAACCCAGATTATCAAACACTTAGCGGATCAGGCCACTGCCCACATGAAAGACAAGAGAAACGCAGGCAAAAGAGTGCGTCGTTTTATGAGAGTTTAGCACTTGAAAGAAGATCACGAGAATCTGTTTATGCGAGTTCGTCACATGTTGGTCAGGAATCAGCTCTTGAGGTAGCGTTAATTTTTTTGTACTTGTTTCGTAAGCATAACATAACATAACGTTACGTAACATAACATTACATTACATTAACCTATTCCTAACCCAACCTAACGTTTATTCGAGGTGCAATTAAAAAAAACTGTGAAATACAACTTGAAAAGGAAAAACATGAGGTTAACCCTATAACGTTTCCCTACAAATAAAAATAGAGATAGAAATAAAAGAAGATATTACATATAAATTTAAATAATTTACATTAAGTATGTATCAGTATGTGTAATGGGTATTACAATTTTTTTTACATGCCATTTAACGCAACCTCGTCCCCAGGGCCTCCTCCTCGTTCAAAATGGTGGTCGGAGAAACCCCTGGCCAAGGCTGCTGAAATAGTCGACGAATCGTGGGGTATTTTGTCACGTGACACACGATGAAATGGCTTTTTGTCGGAGGTTGTTTCCAGCGTCTGGCGGCCCTGTTTGTTTTCTGCAATCGGAAACCCTTATTCAAACAAAACGAAGACATTTTACGACCGTCATTTTGAACGAGGAAAAGGCCCTGGGGACGATGTTGCATTTAACGTCGTTCATCATCCTTCAAAAGCATTTAACATCATCCAAGAGGGTGAACAAACGCGTTTAACTTAGCATATTCAATAAGCTTTGAAACATCATTCGACGTCCTTCGGAATCATTTGATATCATTCAAGGGGGCCCCCAAAGGCATTTAACTTTCCCAAATTCAACAATGTTAAAATTGATGAATGGAAATGTTGAATTCGTACGGCTGAGGCTTTATTCTTCCAAATGAAGTGCTCTTGTAGAATATGGCGTTTACGAACTTTGCTTTACTTCGCCTGCATAAGAAACTTGTGCTTCAAAGGTAGACAGAATATCAGAACACCCTAACAGAACGGCGAACGGGGAATCAAAACGTTCATGTCGTTCATCCTAGTCGACTGCGGCTTCCTAAGAGTCGTAGTTCCGGCAACTACGGGTATTTCATGACAGGTGTTGCTGTCCATTGTTCCCTTTGTGACCTCAATATGGCTTATTTCAGTCGACTGGCTTAAGATGTCGTTTTTGGGGTAAAGAGTCATTTAAATTACGTAGACTTAAAGCACGGGGCTCTGTTGTACGAACGCCAGATAACAACGCTAACCTGACATTAAAATTTAACCGTCTTCTGTTTCCCGTAACAAACAAACAAACAAACAAACAAACAAACAGACAAACAAACAAAAAAGGTCAAACCATAGGGCAAAAAGGATTCACAGAAAACCTTATCGCTTGGTTAGCAGATTGAATTAATAATTGACGCTAACCCCGGATTAGCTTAATCCTGCTTTAAACAACCCGGCGTAAGCATCTCTTCATTATAGATTGTCAAGCGTTGATTCTTTAGATTGTTAATGTTCGAGTGTATACTTATAGCAGACATGTTACTGTGACGACTAATTGCCTGACATTAGGGGCGAAATTCTCGATACGAGGGGGCGAAATGTCCGGAACGATTTGACCGACATTCTTAGAATGTAAGACCGACTTGCTAGCACTATCCATTCTGTTGTTGCACCTTTCATGCAATAACCGCTGACCTACAATTGTCTCGAGTTCTACTTCGCCTATATTACATTTAGCGGCAATAAATACCGTACCTGGGGCCCGTTCAGTCTCGAAAGCCCCAGTAACTTTTCGGGCCCCGAGCTATATTTCAAAACCCAAATCTACAGAATGGAGGTGTAGCTTTTAACCCGCAAACCAGTTCGACTTGTTTCGTCAACTTAGATTTACTTCTTAGCTTTAAAACCAGTAAAATTTGAATCATTAAGGTCAATTTTACGCTCATAAAATCGCTTTCTGGGTCCAAAAAGTTATCAGGACTTTCGAGAAACGGGCCCCTGGACTAGGTGCCTCTCAGGCATCAAAGTGAACGTAGCTTTGTACGTACGCGTACCCATAATTAACCATAGTGCTGATGCATGGTCGAGATCTGGGGCGCTTTCCTTTCGATAAAAAAGGTTAGGTTTTCTGACAGCTTCTGGCGGCGAATTGAACAGAAAATTTTATTGGCCTGTACCGGAAATTCCTGGGAAAAGGGCAATTTCGCCAGGTATAATCAACTTGGACACTGTTCCATTAATTTCACGCGTACGGTTTCGATGTTCTGGCAGAGGTCTTGGCACCCAATGTGAACGATCCACATCCCGTGTGGCATCAAGTCTGAACGCTGCTGTAAAATCGAGGTAACGAAAAGAAAACTCGTGATTTGAATTGATAAACCAGGGACACACCGGGAAGTGTGGAAACTAAAGTACAAACGGGTGTGATCTGAGATGTAATGTTTGTTTTGTAGGACGAAGGTAATGAGAACGTGGAAGGGATGCCTGAGTATAACACACTTGAACCAGAAGACACGGGTAGGTAATTATATATTCTGTGTTGTGTTATGAGGTATACAGTAAAATTCTGATTATAAGCTTTGGGCTTCTATTTGTCCAAAAGGTCTTTTTGGGTAGACTTATCAGTTTTCGGAAGTGGGGGGGGGGGGGGGGGGGGGCTTATAATCGCAAGGAGGTTTGCACGTCAAAAATGGTTCGGCTTATAGTTGGAAGGGATTTTGCGTCTGAAAATGAAATATTTCACGTCTGAAACTGCTGCGCCAGAAGAAATGTCGGTACAAGGTGGAGAAATTGAACTTCCCTTTAAATACTATCTGAATGCTCCCAAGAAGTACAAACACAGTATAAGAATGTAACCCGACAAAAACAGGGATTGTACTATCAAGCTTTAAATTGTCTCGTTTCATACAGTGTAGTTTGCTTGTTTGTTTTTTGTATGGCAACCTGTTGTGGAAGTAGCTTTGCTATTTAGTCTGGGAGAAACAGGCAGTGAACTATTGCTTGCTTTTCATTGGAAGGAGATGGTCTCGTGTACGGTTGTTGTAGAGGAGAGACCGTAGAGACCGTAAAGTTTTTTCGTAATAGGAGGGTCGTAATTTTTTCCCTCTAAAATTCAGTAACCTAGATACACGGAGTATATTTTCGCGGATTATTTTTTAGCGGGAGTTTATTTTCGCGGGATCAAATCTTCGCGGATCGATGGAAACTCCGCAATATTCGCCAAAATTAGATCCCGCGAACATTTCATGCCAGACGGTAAGTATGATTTGCTTTGATTTTGCTTTATTCGCTGTGCCATTGATTTAAAAAGTCAATGCCACTTAGAAGTAAAGCTTTTCATATGTTTGTTGGTTCCTTCTTTCTTCCGTTTAATTATTCCCTCTCTTTTTCTCTGTGTTCTGCAGAACAAAATCAGGAGGTTGATGAACCTGTCACTCACGACTACAATGTACTTGAAAAACCTGAACAAACCTGCAGTGAAATGGACGAGGATAACAACAAAGTCTCCAACCCCCGTACTACAGAAGAAGACCCAGAGGTCCTGCCTGAGCCATCGGGGTTTGTCAACATTGAAGAGAACCCAGCTTACGCGGTGCCTTGGAAGAAGAGTGACTCTGAGGCGCCTGCGAGGAAACGTTCGTACAGTATGTAGCTGTTTGCATATGTTGGAGGCACTCCTTGGGTATTTTGTGGAGGTCCTGAAGTCACTATAGTGACCAGTCATCTCCATTTGGAGGGGCATAGTCACGCTATTTTAGTTCACTTTAAAAATCAAAAATATGTCCTGACATCAATGAACGCCTGCAAATAATGGTTTAATTTTGTTACCAAAGACTATCTTTCTTCACTGAAACTATTTTCTGTCGTCTGTTGCTACGGATGGCACGGATGGAAATGGATTGCAATTTGAAAAAATTAGGCTAAACTTTTCAAATTCTTTCAGCGTGTTGACATTAAATCGGTATTAAATGGTCATAGTTTGTTTTCTCTTAATGAAATTAAGTTAATATGTTCCTTTAAATGTTCAAACACAAAGTTGGGCATGGATAAAGTTAGCTACCGATAATTTTAGCACAGTTTTAACCAGAAATCTGCGAAATCCTCGTGACCATGCCCCTTTAAGCCTGAATTAATCGAAAGCACGATTAATCTCGAGTATGAAAGTGCAAATACCGTAACGCTCCGATGGTAACGACCGTCGTTATTTTCGGTTTTACAGACTGTAAGGGCCTTTTCTATCGCTATTTCCAAGCAGCAAAAACTTGCACCAGGTGTGGGCCCATTTATCTGAGTAAAATACTGACAATTATAGCACAATGCTAAATTTTGGCGTGCTCCCATTGGTCGAGATCGATCACGTGACGCCATAGTCTCTCTCCTCAGCGGACTCCTATCAGCGCGTAGTGCCCGTTTTTGCCAATATTCGCTCAAGATTTAGCGTTGTACAATAAGAACAGTAGAGTCCTTCTGTCTCAGGCCCTATGTGTGATAGGTTCCCTTGGAAATTTGATGTTCAAACTATGAGCTCTCGAACTACGTTCTTGGGCTGATATTTATTGTGAACATCAAATTTCCTTAGGCAAGCTATCACACGATAGTGCCTTCGACAGAAGAACTCTATTGTTTAAATAGTGGTCTTTGCACTTTGCACTCTATACAGCATCAACGCTACAATAGGCAGTTGTTTTGGATGCATTCAGTATCTGTTGTACGCTCATTCCCAACTGTTTTTGGTTCCAGTAAAGTTACTTGAATGTTATTTTACGGGGGTCGCAAATTTCCGGATTTGGCTACAACCGTCAACTTCTGCCGGTATTTCAAGGGGTTTTTGCCTTCGGAACTTAACGGTTTGCATATGTATGCATACCCACTTGTGTTAGCTGTGGACTCGCTAGTTGTCGCAAGTCGCAGACAAGTAATTTAAATCCAGTCTATCTCACTGTCATGCCAAGTAATGGCTTAACTCCCCTGGGAGTAGTACTCCCTGATATAATCTTGATAGGTATGTGCAGCGCGAAAGGGTAAGGTTTTCGAGCCGTTTTAGTCTGAAATACGGTATGAATTTTGACCATTTTGGTCTAAAAGAGGGTAAAGTTACTTTTTTATCCAGCATCATCTCTTGAGAAACGCGTTTTCGTTAATATTGGGTCTGAAATAGGGTACAGAATTTTGGTTCAGGTCTGAAATAGGGTAAGGAAAATCACACATTTTAGTCTATGAGTAGGGCAAAAGTTTCAAGAAGTGCGGCACAAACCCCAACCACATTTTTGGGAGTGCCCCCCCTCCCCCACCCAAGGCGAAACAGCCTCCAACTTGCCTTGAGTTGCTAAGAGGTGTATTTCCATTGAAAGTAAGAGGACAGCATTGCGAGGCAAGTTGCAGAATGCATGTTACACGGTGCAACATATCTCGCAGCGTTGCGAAAATTAGAAGCCTAGCCTACCTTTCCTGCAACTCGCAACGTTATTTTTCGTTCCGAGACATGTTGCGAAGAGAGGGTGTTACGCCTGTATGCAATTTCGTCTGCAACTTTTCTCGCAACGCCGTTAAGTTGCAAGTTGCAGGAAAAAAATGCCGCGTGTAACAGCGCCTTAACATTTCTTTCGTTTCTTTCTTTCTTTCTTTCTTTTTGTTACGTTTAACATGAGCTAAATGGTAGTCATTTGCTAAAGCAGTCTACTTATCCTCGTTTTCTCGGAGCAGTACTCAACTCTGCGGTGCCTTGTTGACGACTCGCTCATAGAAATCTTGGCCTTTAGTCTAATTATTTAGTAAAACGTTGTAGGAACGAGTCAAAGATGTGACATCTTAGATTTAATAACGAGAAGAGTGAAAATGCAACCAGTTTTGCCATCGGTTGATGACTTATATTAAAATGAGGACACTTGTCCTGTTTACTGTAGCTTTTCGGTACTAACTTTTCATTGGTGTCGATCGATCGATCGATCGATCGATCAATCAATCAATCAATAATTAATCAGTCAGTCAGTCAGTCAGTCAGTCAGTCAGTCAATCAATTGTCCACCTTTATTAGAGGTGGAAAAACTTGTCAGAAAATTTAGTACAGAAAAGCTAGAAGTAGCTTCAATCAATCAATCAATCAATCAATCAATCAATCAATCAATCAATAATTAATCAGTCAGTCAGTCAGTCAGTCAGTCAGTCATTCAATCAATTGTTAACCTTTATCAGAGGTGAAAAAACTTCTCAGAAAATATAGTACAGAAAAGCTAGAAGTAGATCAAAGCAATCTTTTCATAAAAAAAAAAAAAACGGCTCATTGTCGGAACTCTTTTTTCCTTCACAAGGGAACCACCTTGAACAGTGTGATAGTAACTTTGAATTTATCGCACAATTCCTTTTGTCTGATCTTCAAAAATAAGCTGTTAAACATTCGATAGTAATTCTTGTCACAAGGTCTAAATTAAAAGCAACGAAGCTTTCGATGGGGGTTATGAACTTTCCGCCATTTTCAACCACTTGTTGTCACGTGACTAACTACACACGAGACACGTGACAATGCGGATTACAGCCATTGCTGATGAAGACTGTGAGATGTAGTCAAAAGCTTCGTTGCTTTTAATTTCGACCTTGTGACAAGAATCACTATAGAAATATTCATTCCAAGGTCAAGAATGAACATTCGTAGTTTGAAGCTGTTGAACAGTGTCAAATCGCTGTAGTGCTTTTTGTGTGTTTATGGCGTTGAACGTCATGTATATTTAATCTGAAAACTCAGAATTATACCTTGTCATTTTTGTTGTTGGACATTTAAGATAAATGAGTCTTTGTTTGTTTGTAAATACGACGAATAAAATAAATTATAACGGTACGTTTTTCAGTTTAGAGTGGGTATTAAGATTTGTCATTGTTCTGTTCTAATTCAGTAGAGGCAAGAGATGATAAACTGGTATTGCTAGAGAGGCTAGCCTTATTTTAACACCAATCCCTCTCAAATTATCTTCGAGGAATGTCGTAGACTCGGCAAGTGGCCTAAGGTTCGGTCCACGTGACGTGCGTTTTATTCACGTAACCTTATTTTGTGCACTCCAGCTGATGATGCCGATTGAGATGCTAAGGGACGGACCATTAGAAAAGTTATGGGGGGAGGGGGGGCGAAGTACAAAAAAAAAATTGTGCAAGGTAAAATCGAGAGATTAAAAATTCTTACACAGCGAGTAGCCCAGGGAAAAGTTCTTGCATACGGAAACAAATATCCCTGCAAGGGAAATGTTAACGAAAAAAATTCGTGCAGCTCGAAAATCCCCCCCCCTAACTTTTCTAATGGTCCGTCCCTAATTTGCCGCAAATTTTAACGAAAAATAAGAAAAAAATGAACGAAGTTAAAAATTATTACGGACGCAAATAAATCAAAACAACTATCAAAACTATTTGGCCAAAACGAGTCGTGCTGACTTTCGGAACTTGTTTTTAACAAACGTTTTAAAGATCCCTGCTATATGGTTCTTGGAGGTAGCCTTCGCATAGTTGGAAGGCTCCATTGGAGAATCGGGTAGAGTGGTTACAGCATATTATTTATAATACATTAAATTCCCAAAAGAAGGACGGCTTAACTGTCCGAATTATCGGAAAACAATTCTCTAGTCATTTTTCCTCTTTATTTCCTGTTTTTCTCGTTATAGCTAAAACGACGTCCATCTATCCCCGCCTTATCTCTCTATCCAACCTCATGCCAAAATTGAAAAAAAAAAATAAAACAAAACAAAAACAAACAAAAAAACAAAACAAACAAACAAACAAAAGGCAGTTTTTCGGTTAGGAGGAGAGGGTCTTTGCCGAGCTCTTTTTGCAGACTTTGCAGGACAAAATGGTCTGTACCGGTTATAAGTGACTTGTGGTGACTGCGGTAACAACAGTTACGTGTCCATTTTGACTCATGTCCGGAGTTATCGACGGGAGAACAAGCATGTATATTGTCGGAAAGGGATAAACGTGTAAATATACTCCGTGTGATCCACGCGAAGTCGAGAAGCGAATTATTCATGAAACAATGACCGAAGACCTGACTTTCCGACTCGCTCGATCAAGCGATTTCGACGAATTCTTAAAACTATCAGAAGGAATCTACAATGGACACGATTACCTTCTTCAAAGGTTTCACAAATGGATGAAGATGAAAGATTTAGGTGTTATGCTCGTTTTCTCTGGCGAGAAACTTGTTAGTCTGCAAGCGTTTTCTGTCGTTGACAACGGAAAGACATTCGTCAGTCGAGCAGGGAGGACTTTACCGGAGTTTCGCCGACGAGGTATTGGTGGACAGTTGTCACAACTGATCGACGATTTCGTTCCAAAGCAATATCCGAGCGTTTGGCAAAAGCGATTTTCAACCGGAAACAATAATTATCCTGCTAAGAAACTTGTACAGCTTGATATTTTGAGCTGTTCCGTTGAGATGGCCACTTTCTCAGCAGGTCCACGCGATGAATTCGGTCGAAATTCAGTCTTGCTCAATAGATTATCTATGCGATGTAATCTTCTCACGACCTGCAGCCCAGAAATTGTTCCCAAATAACGTTATCATCGTGGAGTATTTTCCGATCGAGCCTTTACGATCAAATATCGATTATTTAATGCAAGAAGAAGATCTGTACTTCGCCGTCGAGAAATGTACCAATGATTTTCCTCCGAGATCGGTCAGCTTTGGTGTGCTTTCACCCAGAGTAAAGTTTATGCACTGGTGTGCTTCTGTTTACGCCAGTGATCCTCTACTTTACCAAGTTCTTCTCTTACACCAATTCAAGCGCGCCTGTGAAGCTATCAAAGGTCCTTTCATTTTCTGCTCGTTACAAGACGAAAGATTCACAGAAAGTGGCAGAAAAGTCCTGAAAGAACTTTTTCTTGTAACATTAGATGAAGAGAGATCTAAGGAAACGACGAACATTTACGAAGTAAACACTACGGTCCAGCAAAGTTACATGTAACTTTTCCTATCTCAATTCTGAAATGAATCCCTATTAGAAGTACATGATAATGACTTTTTAGCGTGTAGGACTTTTCTTTTTCTTTTTGCTTTTCCTCAAAAAGAGGGGCAAGTTATTGTTCATTATTTACATGTATCTATAAAGTACTCAGCAATTTCTCAGGTGTTTCCATGGTAACCGCTATGACGTTGCCGGGCAACTGAGTTGTCAAGATTCGGATATGCATAGCGTGTCCGCATTTTCAAAAATATTTTTTGATAATCTTCCATTGTGCTACAGACACTGTGACAGTGAGAAACCTTTACATATTTAGGAACTGATTGATAGTATTTAGACTTAGCATTCATTAACAGTACCATTCTCGTCCCCAGAGCTCACGATCCTTTTGGTCTGCGCCAGGGATCGAGACCTCTGACAGGGACCGAAGCAGGAAGTACGCGAATCACGGACTTCCGGCTTTTGTGCGCAGCCTCAGAAATTTGAAACAATAACGGTTACCATCGGTTACAAACATAGGCACGCAATGCGCGCAGAGCCAATGACGTTTTTTTTCACAATATGGTGAAATTTATCCTGACAACCTATGGGACTTTACACCTCCGGTAAGTCCCACCCTAACCCCTCAGTCCCCCCCCCCCCCCCCCACCACCACCACCAAAAAGATCTTGTGGTTATCCACTATAAAACCTGGTAATGATTGAGCAGCGTGACTACGTGGAGTAAAGAAACCGAAGAAAGCTCTTTATTTCACGGTTCTTCAAAGAACACAGACAAAAACAAGTAAACTTAAACTTAAACTAACCGTCGAAAAATATTGCATACATAATTTAGGCAAAGATCAGTGGAAAGTTAACAATTTTACTTAAGAAATAAATGTAAGTTGCAGTTGAGCCTTTTAATTTCTTACTTCTACTGGCGAATATCCAATACTTTTCAGTGCTCATAAACGGTTAACTTTCTAAAGGGTGCCGTTTTGACGCTCTGCGTGATTTGCTTGACACGCGACTCGCTTTAATTCGTTTAATTTGTAAAGTTTCAGACGTTTCAGTCAACCACTTTCGTTCTTAGTACATTGTATTGTCGAAACAGGAGTCTGCCATCAAACGGCGTTTCTTGTATCCACAATATTTTCGTTCGAAATCGGTTTGAACTAGCGTTTATAAACACGACTGAAATAGTTTTGCAGCTATATTTATTTCCCCTCTTGATTGAAGTTGCTTGCTTTGTAATCAAGTCGGCTACAATAATTTTCGTCTTTTTGCTTCACAAATCGACCAAAGTATGTTTACATTTGTAACTTTCCCACGGTACAAAGTTATTTTTAGCTCACGTGTTTATCTTGAGTCTCAACCTACAGCGGAATAAATTTCGTTTGCTTTGCCTTCGAACAGTACGAAAATGTTCAAATTCAGCTCGCTTTCCAGTAGATCCAACAGGTCTCTATTAGAATGCTTTGTCACATATCTGTTGTTGTTAATCTTTCGGTACTGTTTCGGTCGGTTCGAGATGTTTTAAGTGTTGTGTTACATTCCTGAGGTTGAAAATACAGCCGTCAACTACGCAAATTTGCTCAACATACGCTTTACACTTTGAGCTATGAATAACCCCGAAATAACGTTTAGTATATATCTTGTAAAGATTTCATTACATCCATCCTCTAATTCCTTGATCACCACTGTGACTTGGATTTTAATACTTGTTTCATTCAAGTTTTTCAGTTTTAAGAATAGCTAGCAACAAGCCGCGCAATTTCCGATTTAGTTTTAAATGGGTTCATGTTTTATAACACGCACTCAAAAATGACACTGCAAATTTTAGATTCGCTGTTACTGAGAGATAATCCCGAAAAATCTTATGCTGTTTTACTCTAGTCTTTTCACTATCGTTATTAACTTGGGCTTTAAATACTGTTTCTTTCACTGTTAATTAGGGATCGAAGTAACGTTAATTTCCACGTTCTGTTCATACAACATCTCAAATTGGCAAGTCCGTCTTGTATTTGCTGCTGTGGAAATTTGTACTTCAGCTAAGTAAACACAGGACTACAACGTGAATAAAATCCTGCCAGACCTCACGTACACAAAACAGGCATTCGAAGTAGATCCACACTTGCGAATGCGTAACACTTCAAAGCCCGGGGGTCTTACTCCCATACCATTAGCTGTATGGGTTTGTGCCGCTGATAAGGAAAGAGTTTCAGTGTCCCGGTGCACACCCCTACCCATCGTCTCACAGAATATCCCCCCCAGCCTCACAAATCGTAAGACAGACACGGCACTGTTCTCGTATATCGTTGATTTTTAGGCTCTGACAGTAGCCATATGACGTCACTAACGTGACGTCATTGGCTAAAAATGGGCAGCTATTGCGCTTGCGCGTTACCTGGCCCCTGCCAGAGGTCTCTATCCCTGGCGCAGACCAAAAGGATCGTGGGCTCTGGGGACGAGAATGTAACAGTACTTAGTGTCAGGCAAGCGCTGATACTTAGACTTTTGGCCATTAAGGTATTGATAAAGCACACACATACTTTGGCGGCTACTGTTATCGTCTGATACTATGAGCGAAATCTGAGGACGAAGTGTCCGGGACGATTTGTCCGACATTTCAGAATTACGATTTGACGTATAAAAAGTAGCTACTCTACCTTGAGCTCGGTAGATCGTAGACGATTCTGTAACATTCAAGCTACTTTGTAGCCCGCAAGCAGTCTTTACCTTCGAGGACAATGGAACGGGTGAAAAGATCGGAATGGCGAGTGGAACGTGAACATGGCTTTTTGTACGTCTCCTTGCTCAAATGGGGTGCAGGTGCAAGGTTGAGACCTTGTCCTTGGTGCTGAATTGGCCACTGAGTGGCTGTTTGTTCTTGATTTTAAAGGAATCGTGTCCCCCCAAAATATCAAATAAAAATTGCGCTTACCTACTTTTTATGTTTTATTGCCAAGTGCCACCAAATATACAACAAATTACAACAAAATTGGATAAAACGATATTCATAGATGAAAACACATCAAGAGTTTTCGGGATAAAGGGCACGCCAATCACAGGGTTGGAAGTGGAGTACAGTTGGTTAACTTCAACTTTAAGTTCAACTTTATTACTTCCATCACATAAGGTAATTACAAAGAATATACATTGTTAATGCTTAGAAAAGTAACAATACAAATGTGATAAGGAGTCTACAGAAAGCAGAATAGCTTGTAAAGACAGAATCCCTGTCTGGTAACTAACATATTGTATTTATAGGATGTTAGCAAACTTAGTATATTCAAATATTTTCTTACATATTATCTATTTACTTAAAGTAATGTGCGCTTTGATAATTCATTTAACACAATAACATGTCATGTAGAAGTAATAAAGAAAAAAATGAAGATAAGAAAGATCACCTGCCACCACTGCTGCCACCCCTAGTATCATCATCAGAGAATAGTTTATCTTTTTAGAATTTTTTTTTTGAATTAAAACAGAGATTTAAAATTTCGTTCCAAATTTTTGGCTTGAAATGATATGGAAAACTGTCCCTGCCAGCTTTGTATGCCCACCTGGCAAATGACAGTCATTTGCATGTGTAGTATTATGTGTATGCATTTTACTGTTAATAGCGAATAATTTTGACAGTTTGACAGGAATCGATTGTTGTAGAATTTGTACATGAGTGCTGCTATTTCCAGTCTATTTATTTCGTCAACTTTAAGAACTCCATGTCCTTGTCTCTCAAGTTTATATTTCCTCGCTTTCATCTCTTTTGACGATTTTTGTCTTCCTCGATATAATAAAGCCATCTTACTGAGGGCGTTCTTGGCCATTCTTAAGAAAGCACTTTAAGGAACTAATTTTAAGGATTCCAGCGTGCTCGGCTGAATACCGTAGCGTGAACGTTCCACAGTTCCTCAGTATGGCATCACGTCTGATAGCCTGAGAAAACAGCCGACGTTTCGTGAGGTCGCCACTTGAGCCCTCTCAAAACGACGTCTGAGTAACGAGCACAGAAATTCCATACTGATGACGCGTCACTACCCAGATCTTGGTAGTGCTTCTGATTGGTTGAAACGCGAGGCAATTTCGTTTCAACCAATCAGAAGCACTGCCTAGATCTGGGTAGTGGCGCGTCATCAGTATGGAATTTCTGCGCTCGTTACTCAGACGTCGTTTTGCGAGGGCTCAAGTGGCGACCTCGCGAAACGTCGGCTGTTTTCTCAGGCTACAAGTCTGAAAGCTGCCGTAACATCGAGACGGTGAAAGGAAAACTCGTGATTTGAATTGATAAGATACTGGAATACAAGGGAAAGTGTAGAAACTGGAAATACAAGCGAGTGTGATCTGTGAGCTTCAATGGTTATTTTCCAGGGCGAGGATAAAATCGAATAAAAACAACATGGACGGGATGCCCGAGTATAACACTCTAGAACCACAAGACCTTGGTATGTAATTATACATTCTGTGTTGTGTTGTGACGGTACATGTTCCAGGGGAGTAGCCAGGATTTTTCCAGAGGCACGCAAAATTTTCCACCCCTCCCCCCCCCCCCCCCCCCGCCCCCTGAAGGTTAAGCTCGGCGTTAGATGGTGAAGATATTTCTTTGCGTTTTTAAGCAACTGGATTCCAAATTTAGTTGGTTTCGTTTGGGCGGGTACACGCAGGAAGAAGGCAAAAACGAACACGGTGACCCTATTTTCAGTGTTGCAGTTCAGCGAAACAAGTGTTCAAAACATAATTACCACCTCTTATTGGACCAAGATTTAAATATTTAAATATTCCTTCTACAGTCCAAGCTCTCCTTGCGACACTTTCGTAAGCGACCAGCTGTAGTTACGACCAGCATTGTGAAACCCCGTTTGAATTGTCACATAAACTCCGTAATTAAAAGCTCTCGTAAGTGACCGCTCTGGTAAGCGACCGCGACCCCTTATGCCGAGCTACCGATTGGTCTTTTCCTTTGTTTTTAAGTTCTCGTAAACGACCACTCGATCAGTGAAAACTTTAACAAAAGCATACGAAGCTGACGTTTCTTATATTTCTAGAGTAATGCATGATATAAGCGTTGATGGTTCGTTGGCCTGTACATTTGGGAGGCTCTTCTTGTGAGAGACAATAATAAATTAAACTATTTAATATTATTACTTCAATACTATTGGTAATCATTACCTATGCTGAAAGCTCTCGTATGCGACCAGCCTCCATTTTTTTTACCACGCGGTCCGGCTCGAAGAGCCCATTCTCGCAAACGACCATCTCTAGTGCGACCACTTTTGCACAAAGCTTTAAGAAAAACAAACGTGGTGCGATCAATTTATTCTGTCCATTAAAGATTGTACAAGTGTTATTTTCCGTCTTTACAGTCAAACGGTTTGTTACTTTTGAAAAAAGTGTGTTTTTTTATCAGTGTATTAATGGTAATACTATTGGAAAAAAACTTTACTTGCAAAAAATTCGAACGTTTTATTTCGGACGTTTAATTTTCGGACAGTTTTTCTCTCATTTCAGACAACTTTCGGATAAAAATTGCGGACACTTTGCTGAAACATGTCTGGAGTAAATTAACGACTAAAAACATGAATTAGACTGAAATCAAATCTGTGAAAATGATAGTTTTGCTGCACCCTCAAGGTTTGGCCATGTTCCACAAGAAATATCACGTTTTGTGTACTTTTTTTCTACATCTCGGTGGCAGCATCGATGCAGCAGTTGAGGATGAAAAGTATAGGCCTTCTCCAATTGCAAAGGGAGGGCTTGAGGTAGTCCTCTGAGCTACGTTTAAAATTGACGACAGCAAGCGGTTTCCTTCGTCTCAAAGAGCTTATTCAAAAGAATTATGAGCTTCTCAGGATCAATCACCTCAGTCACCGACAGCTACAGATGAAGAAGAACCACACGCTAGTGATAATGAAAGAGGACCTTTTAATTGGGTTGACTGATGATGAAGCAGAAGCCAAGAGGACTAGCACCACTGGCACTGGCAATGCAATTATCAGAAAACTGGGCTTGGATAGAAGACTGAAACAACAACTGCAAATGGAATTTGTCTATGTTTTTTCTTTCATAAAAGAAACAAAAATTTTCCTTTCCAGTGATAAAAAGGACGACATCTGATCAAAGCGTAATCCGAATTCTAGCCATATCATGCATATTATATTGGCCTTGAATATGTGATGGCGTCGCCAAAGAAAGTACTTTAAAGTTTTATACTGTACCGTTAAAATTTCGGAAGCTTAAAAATTTCGGACAGTTTTACTTTCCAAAAAAAAAAAAAAAAAATTAGAATAAAACGTTCCCTATCAGTTTGCCCGAAATTAAAATCGTCCGAATTTTTTGGCAAGTAATGTACCCTGCCTTTCTGGGATTGTTTGTGTGGATCGAGAACCCCGTCAAATGCAACGAAGAAAATTGTTTAGTGGAAATGCACCGATTTCTACGGAACCGCTCCTTAGAATTTTACGAAATTTGGTAGAATAATAGTTCAGAACACGCGTAATTCGCCTGCAAACAAAAATTGAAATCTGGCGGAGGCCACGTTCAGAACACCACCTTAAGGTTATTCGCGCTAATCGTTTCTGCACATCCTTACTGTGCACGCAATTCACGTCGCGAAGCAGGCCCGTAACCAGGATTTTATGCGGGGCGGGGGTGGGGGGGGGGATGGGGGGTGCTAACGAGGCCAAAGTGGACCATACTACCGAAATGTATTTCTTATTGTCCGATCCGTTTATTTAGGAAAGTAGCAATACATGAGAAATTGTAACGGCAAAGTACGCGGTAGGAACTGAATATTACGTTTTTCGAATAAAATTGTTTGAATAAAGTTATAAACGACTAATTTTACGATGTAAAATGATACATCAAAATACTGCGGGACTAATCCTTCAGGATTGTCTTGAGCTCCAGCCTCCTTGAGTGTTTGGTGGCAAACAGACTTACCGCCTCATCCAAATCAATTTTAACTTGACACCTGACTTGATAATGGATGTGCATTAGTACTAGGAAAGACAGCCTTTCTTGGCACGTGTAAATGTCGTCGTGGTTAGCTATCATCTGCAGAGCCGCTAAGAAGTTGCCTGTATTCCCATGACTCTCACCGTTCAAGACTTCGTTATCTCCACGAGGGGCAATCCACAGTCGATCACAGAAAAGGATGGCTTCTGAAACACGTTTAACGATGTGCCTATTTTTGAAAATATTCTTCCTCTTCTCGTCATCAAACCGGTTGTTCACGTTTTGCACTGGGTTTTCAACAGAATCAGTAAGGAAGGTTTCGGTGGCGATCATTGCGTCGTGATGGTACTTCATTTGCTCATGTCTTTTTGCTTTTTCTTGAAGCTTATGCCAGTTTATGAAAGGCTTTTAACAAAAGCGCCCTTATCTTTCCTGCAATGCATAGGTGTCATGAAAGCACAATATTTACAAGATAGTCCATCTACTGAAGGGCTGTAGACCATCCATGGATACTCACTGAAACCCACTTCGGCAATGATGAAGAAATCGCATTTAGGAAACTCAGGTAGTTAATCGATGGCACAAAATGACTTTTAATCAAGTGATATTTCTCACCAACTGGCAGAGTTATTTGCAGAAGAACCAAACTCCTCAGAGGTCGTTGAAATCTTCCCGATGTCATTTATTTCTTGTTGCATCACTGGTTCTAAGTGATGCCGCGTTAGATTGCCACCAGTATTCTTAGGTACTGGAACTTGCGCAGTCCTTCACAATTTTATTAACAGTGCGCAATTGTTAAGAAAGTACACATCGGCTTCTCATAGAAAATTGATACCAGGAAATGACGATAAGAGATCATGATCAGTAGAAACATAAAATGTTTTTCCCTCTTTGTGACTCGAAAACGTCTATTTTGATGGTTTGGGATGCCTGTGGATTTCCAGAAGGTGCTGCTCAAGATTAACCTTCCCACCAGTCCCTCTCCGAATTGCTACTCTGTGTTCCCTTACTGGCTCTTTTATAAGCGATGTAAATTTGTTTGATATTGAGGAATAGCGAGTTAACTGATCTCAGAGCATAACACTGGGATCAAGACTGGTGGACATCGCGCAAATAAGTGTGATTTACCTTCTATATCTCGCTGTAAAACTGTAGTTAACTGAGATAGATCTGAAGTCGTGGTCTAAGCCTGCTGTCGTCGCAGACTGCACTGTCATTGTCAGTGTCTGATGGCTCTTGACGGGGCGCTTTACTGACGCATGTGTCGAGATTGGCAAGGTTTAGCTGCAGTCTTCTTCTTTTTATTTTCCTGTTTTCTCTTACCCATGCCATAAGGTATTACACGAAAAACTGTTTTTGCGCTTGTACAAATAGACAAGTACCCGACGCCGTTAGCAGACGTGTATGACAAAAATCGTGAGATCTCTCCCTTGTCACTGGCTTGCTCGTTTAAACTCCCGTGTAAAGCGTGCAGCACGTTAATTTCATTATCCATTTAGACGAGCTTTGCGCTTATTGAAATGTTCTGAGTGGCTCGGGCTACTATGAGTGCAGCTGGTTTTAGTTTGCTAGTGAATACATTACTGCTATTTCTACTGTTTGGTTTTGTTTAACTATCACTGTTAAGTCTTAAAGATTTATAAGTATCCTTCAGTTTTAACCAACTGTGCTTTTTAGATTGGACATTGAGCATCAAAATGTGGACCTTTGGGGCCTGTGGGGGGGGGGGGGGGCGAACGCACCCCGTGCAGCCCCTCTAGTTACGGGCCTGCGAAGGCATGCCACGTCTAATCTCGTTCCCAGATCTCGCGGGTGGGCGAAGCCGAAGACGAGATCTGGTCAAGTAAGAAAATTCGATTTTTTTGATTGGCTGTTTCAAAACATGGCTGTCACAGCGCTAAAATTTGAACGTGCGTTGCGAGGCTTCTCAGGGCCTCTAGGGAATTCAATGTCTGTTTTTATGCAAATTAGACATTGTGCACGCAATCATAATATATGCATTCTTGGGACATTTCGTTGTTTACAGTCGGCCTCAAAAGTCAAGAAGATTTCTTCTCAGTTCTTCATAGCATTATAAAGCTATTTCTAACGAATAACGATGTTCCACCTTAAGAATCCGCCGTAAGAATATTTACGTGACCCGATCAAATTTGCATAAAACCTAGACATGTTCTAGTCATTGCATGTAGCCGCCAAATGAACACTTTTAAAAATCAAATAAATATTATTTACCCGAACTGAGCTTTGATGATTGCCTTCTGCTTTATTCTTTAGTAAAATACTTTGCTAGATATCATTCCAGGAAAGACGAGATTGGTTAAGCATTTGTTATTCATTTGGTTAAGCGTTGGTTATTCATTTGATTGCCATTTTCTTAGAATTGTCTCAGGCATGCGCTATTGACTTGCCTGCCACATTCCTGACAGGCAATCACGTGGTACAAGTCGGATTTGACCAGATATATCTCGCCTTCGGCTTCGCCCACCCGCGAGATCTGGGAACGAGATTAGCATAACACGTTGTGTGCAATAACTGGACTGTATGTATGACCTTTATTAGATATAGATGACTGAATGTCTGGGGGCTCTGCGAAAAGTCTCACCGTTACATTGCAAATATCTCAGTAAATTCAAATACCAGAAAACTTACCATCCCACCGATATAAGTTTGCAAACCAGGAAATTCACGCTTAAGCTTATGCGCCGATCAATTCGAAAGTTCAACATCCCCCCCCGGGCAACCCCCCGGTCATTTGAACTTTTGAAGATTGGCTTGTTCAAATTCCCTCCCCTCGGGGCAAAAAAGCCGTTCAAATGCCCCACCAATTAGTACTGAACTACCTCTCCTCAAAGACAAATTTCCTCTTCAGTCAAACACTTTACACGCCTTTAAGATAGAGATATGCCGTAATGATACCTTCATACTTCTTTTAAAGACCCTTTTGAAAGAGTTATTCACTAACAAAGGAGAAATTCTATCTTGTAAATCCGTCAAACCCTGCAAAATCCAAAAAAACTCACGGGCGTATTACGTCAGAACAAGAGATAGATCCGGTTCAAATTCCCCACCCTTCCAACACAACGTTCAAATTCCCCCCTCCCCGGGCACGATGCACAGTCAAATGCCCGGGGTATGCCCGGGGGGGATGTTGAAGTTTCAAATTGATCGGCGCATTACATGTATGGGCTATGTCGTAAGTTGAGCAGAACGATCGACCACGGTAAACAGCTTACATATGTCAGCTAAAACTGTGACTCAATTTACAGTTTATGTCGTTACCTTCTCAGTGTAACAGACGTTTGTATCCAAGAGCCACAGCACACTCAAATTTTGAAGATATTTCTGCACCGGCCGGCTAAATAAAAATTTGATGTCACCGTCACCCGAATGTATCCGATGTAATCCTACTTGAAGTGTCACAACCAGAGCAACCTCGATCCCATGATTAGCAAAGAACCCTGGGACCAACATGGCGGCTGCAGAGTCGTTGAAGGGCAAGTCAATTGAAACTGTAAAACTCAGCTACTCGCCTTCATATCCCGGTGCTATATCATGGTCTCCCGATGGCCGAATATCAGTGATCACTGATCAATGCGTTTATGTTCTTACACCAATTTCTTCTCCAAAGCACGCCGGTTTAAATTTGGAAAGGACCTCCATTCCTCGCCAAAAGAATGTGTTGCTCTTGGATGTTGGCATCGATCGCAAGGAAATGACTGACAATAAATCTTCTGAGTTGGATCCTAAAGTTAATACTTCACTACCTATTTCAAGTGGTTTTCAAATGGTTGCATGGTCGCCCCTGAATTGTGACAAAAATGGCAGATGTGTTATTGCAACTCTCTTTTCAGATTATCAGCTTTTTGTCCACGTGTCTCCAACACTGGGCACCAGGTGGAAGCAAGTTTTTGACCTGTCTCATGAACTCTGCAAATATCTTACAAAGAACAGCTTCAAGATTGACCAGGATATAATGCAATCAGGTGTGAGTCAACCAAACAAGATTATCGACGCTAATGACATGTCTGGTAACAGGAAATATTACCGGTTTCACCAGCGAACACAAAATCTTGCGTTCACGTCTCTGCATTGGTTTTCTGAAATTTACCACAGTGGAGGAGATCTGTGTTCTGCTGAACTGGATAGCTTAGTTAAAAACAATCAGTTTGCAATATTGATAACGGGCAATCAAAGTGGTCACGTAATCTTTTGGAAAGTGGCTGTACCCATGAGAATCACTAACTCTCAAGGTGTTGAGCTTGGAGGATTTCTTGATACACAGCAATCATGGCCTTGTTCTCTGTCATGGCAAAGACTTACAAGCAAGCAAGGACTGTTGGCTGTGGGTAGTACTGATGGATATGTGAAGCTTTTCAGTGTCAAAGTATTACCTTCAATCACTGGAGTAGCTCAGTATGTCCTCTGGGGAGACAAGGATGACATGCAAGTGCAGTGGCTAGAATGGCTGCCATCAACCCAGGTCAATCACAGTGGATATCAACTTGTAGCATGCAAAGGATCGTCTGTCATAATGTTTTCAATGTCTGTGAAGGATGGTGTTTTGATTCAAAAGCCAACCCAAAGGATAGTAACAGAAGTTCACAGAATGCCTATCACAGGTTTGGCTTGTGCAGGCAATGGGACTGTCTTTACCTGCAGCAGAGAGGGTTCAATCCAGATGTTAGCAGGCGAGGGGACACCGACACGATCAGTAGATTATGACGCCAAAAAAGGCTTCCTGTGCAGTGGTATAGGCGTATCTGCTAATGCTGCCTTCATTACATTGTTTCTATCCCCCTCTAATTACACACAGCAGTCTATGGAATCACATCAGACTCACATAGTTTTCATAAACATTGCCTGTGGGTCCGCATCAATCGCTCAACTGCTCAACAGCAAACACCTTGTAATCGAGAATAAGTGGGATGTTTGCCAAGCCCTCCAACACTTCATTCATCACAACAAAAACATGACAGAAGAGATTCAGCCTAAACTGATGTCTCCTGAAGATTTGGAAACATTTTCTTATCCTCAGTTGATTTTGAGACACCATTTGCTTTCTCTGTTGGTCTTGATTGCAAGGAATGATCAGCAGGACTCGAACAGGTCACAGCTAACGGAATGGTCGGCTCAGCTTGAATGTACAGCAAATTACATGTACAAACACTTGGCTACTGCAACATTGAAAAGTTGGTTGGAAGGAAAAGAATTAGGGAGTGTGAGTCACTCGGATTCGGTGTCAGCTTTGTTACTATGCAACTGGTTAGTAACGAAGTATGGTGGTCCTACTGTGGTTGATTTGGTAACCAAAGTTTACCAAGCCTGTGGTGATTCTAAAGGCCTAAACAGGGTTTTATCACTTCAAGAGCAAAGCAATGTGATTTTTGAGCACGCTTCCTCATCAAGGAGTGCTGAGATGCAGACAACTACTCAAGGCAACAAATGTGAAGCTGTAATGGGTGAAGGGGAAAGATCAGTTGAACCTATGGACACAAATCAAAACCCTACTGATTTGAGCATGGCTGTTCTGAGAGAGAAACATGAAAACAGGGTCAACGTCCCAGTGATAGAGAAATGCCCATTATGTGAGGGTGATATTCCTTTGGAAAGCTTAACCTTTGGAACTTGTTTAAATGGACACAAGTGGCCACGTTGCTGTGTACTGTTTACCATTTGTGGTGATGCAGCAAACAAATGTTGCCAGGACTGTAATCGTTGTGTTTCTGTTCCATGCATTGGAGCATCTCCTTGGATGCAAACTCTGTTGCAGTCGACATATAAGTGTCCGTTTTGCTTGGGTTTCTTTCGTGGATAATCATAATGCTTGGTATAAAACCATCGCAAGCATGACATGAGCTTCTACAGAGCTTTTGATCTTGTGGTTCATAGGATGAAAGTCTTGCACTGTAGAGAGTGATAATTATTTTTGGAGGGATCAAATTCTTGTGATTCCATTTAAGTGATTAGGTACTAAAAACTTCTGATAACAACTAGTTTTCTCGAAACACAAAACTACAAAAACATAAATGCATTTGTACAAATTTGTCTACAGTCATACAAGCAGCCAATAATTGTATAGTTATAGAGGCAATTCAATTTAAATGCAGAAATCATTGAAATTTGTTACACCATTGAACATTTTAAATGACATTACATGAGTGATCACAACATTTGATTTGAAGTTAGAGTTTTCAAGTGAATTATACATTAATTATGTGCAGATTTACTGAATATTATTCTCCATTGATAGCTGGAACGTGCTCAGTACGTGTATTTTCACAGCTCCAACTGAACTTTAAGGCTTGCAGGTTCATTTTCTTGTTGGTTGAATACAGTTGACTCCCAGTAACTAGAACCCTCAGAAACTCGAAGTTCACCCTAACTCGAACCACTTTCCCCTGAATTTGGTCCATATACAAGCCTGCAAATAACAGCCTGTCATCTGACAAATGTCCAGTAAATTTTGGATTTTGACTGGTAAAAGCTCGGTTTGGCCTGACAAAATGACCTGTTGAATATGCCAGTTAATGACGTTTAATTTGAAACAGGAAATTATACATTTTGCTAACAACCTATTAAAGTATCATGCAAAATAAAAAATGTGTCTGACCAGAGCGCTGTCTTGTCCGGATAGCATTAAACCTGGACCGACAAATGCCCTGATCAGGGAAAAAATTACTTGCAGGCTTGATATAATTATGTACCGAGGTATATGTACCGTAATTTTACTTTCAATAACTGGAACCCTCCTTTTCCATTCAGGTCATTTTCTTTATAATTTTACCCTCGATACCACGAACATCATTTGTCAGACTGTAATGAGACAAAACATACTTCATAACACTGAATTTATTTTGAATCAATTTTTGGAAAAAATGTTGGCAAAATGTGGTTTCAATTTAATTTATGAGTGAAATACAAACCAGCAACAACAAGGAATAGCACTTTTTTTCCGTGCAACTTTGGTTTTTGAGAGCCCTAACTTAGTACATCATTCATGAATATTTATCTAACCAGGGAATGGATTAAAATTCAATACATTATAAATACAAGGGCAAAAAAATCTATAGAAATCCCAGGATAGTGTATAGATATTGCCCTAGTCCCTTGTATTTTAAATTATGAGCAGTCAAGCACTGTCCTACTCAATAACCAATTCCTCCTTTCTCCTTTATTGACCAAGAGAACATTATAAATTATGCAGTGTCACATAAGTATAAATAATAAAGGATAATAAATAAATAAATAAACAAAATGACATAATTTCATGTATTGTGAGAAACTAACAATTTCTTTCTTCAAAAAAAGTGAACATTTAGAAATATCAGTCTATAACTGCTATACTATACTGAAATAGAATTTATTTTGAGCACTTTGAATTTCAAAGCCAAATCTTCACTTGTGCCCATTTTGCACCAAGCCCTACATTATGTACACATCCAAAACTAAGATTTGTTTTAAACTGACTCAAGCTTGATTTCCATCTAAGCCTCTGGGAAAAAACATAAACAAAAAGACAAAGAAGGGGGAGGGAGTGGAGGAGGCAAAGGGCTCAGTCACTGTATCTGCCTTACACATTTTTATTATTTAACTTTAATGTTTATTTTAATATTAATTTTATCCCCCTGCCCCACCTCCCCAATGCCGAAGTTCAAGTTTATTTCATTACAGTCACCTGTCAAGGAGGCCTGGTGAAGCTTATGGTAAAATCTGATGTTTTAAGTGGTTTGAACTTTGCCTTTTGATGACGTGCGAACTCCTCAGTCCAGTCAGGGCCGTAGGCAGTATGAGGCAAACCGAGGCACTTGCCTCAGTCATTTCTTTCCTTTTCTCAGTCATTTTTTTTTTCGTTAAGGGCCCATTACAGTATCTCGTTGCTATGATACGTGGTTACCATGCACGTGCAATTTTACTTCCGGTCGGCCGCAAATTTTTCGCGCGCTTTCTGGCCTCCCATCGCCGGTTCAAGTCGCCGACAACTCTTTTTTTATTTCGTTGCGACAAACACAAAAGAAACGTTTTTGTTCACTTTTTTAATTGATTTTAATTTTCTGCTTTACGTTTACAACATGTGAGTTGTGCCTTTATTTCTTAAACTGGGTGTTTCAGTTGAAAATGAGCTCGAAGCTATCCACGTACGCACGTAAACAGAAAGCGCAGCGATGGCTGCAAGTCGATGGGGAAATGAAGATCGCGAAAAGCTGACATTCAAAGATTTTCAGTGTCAGGTCGGGGATAGAAATGTCAATGATGCGGAGGCAAACCGAAGCAAGTATTGTGCCATCATCCCGAACCCATAAAGAAATCCCTACTGTCCGCGGCCGTGACTTCGACTGCTCCCAAACTACCCGACATCGCTTGCGAGAAAACTGTGATCGATGTGCGAAGCTCTCGAGGCCACGGACTTGCAGCCACTGTTGCAAGCAGGGCGGGAAAAGGTTGGGCGATGAAACGAGCGTGTCCGAGCAAAAAGGTGTGATGCAGTGGACTGGGATCGAATTGGGTGCTAGACCAAAATTCAAAATTCAAAGATCCAAATTCAAAATCCTAACAATCTATTAATAGTTTCCGAAAAACGTTAACTTTGGGTTATCTTTTCTTTGTCTTTTCCGCCTTAATGGATGCTAAACAACTGTCTTAAAACGAGCAGAGCAAAGTAAAAAGATGGAAAATGGCGTTTGGATGACGCGTGGCATGACGCGTATTTATAATTCGTGCAGCTCGTGCAAGGCTAATCATGACACGTCCCTAGTTAATTAATTAAATCAAATCAACATTAACACCACGCTTCTTCTTCTTTTTTCCCCAAAACCTATCCTATGCTTGTCTGTTCCTTTAGGCACTACAAATAAAATTGCTCCTCAGTTTAGACGGTTTTCTTTGCTTTGTTTTTGTGAGATAAAGGGAGGAGAAATCTGCAAATTTAATTTCACTTTTAATTTGTTTACATACAGTTTGTGGCGTTGCGACGAATCATCGCCATGGCGCGTTGCAAGGAGGCAAAGTTTAAAGTTGCAAAACGCCACTATCTCCAAATATCTCCAGCTAATTTTTTATTATGTCATGTAAAATTTATCGGCCTTTAATATATGTAAGATTTAGGGTGGAGTAATTTGGAGCTTTTTTAAAAGAGACGAGGAAAGACAACCATGTCATGTTTTTCGGCAAGAGCAAGCATTCGACACCCTCAAATTGAGCGCATTTTTCGGGAACTTACTGTGAAAAAGATTGACTAATGTCCACGCAGACATAAGGATTTTAAGCTGTGAGCCAGGACTGTGGAAAAACGTTTTAATCATAGTGCACGGCTGGTTGAAAAATAAAGAAAGAAAATGAGATTTCCGGTTTGTTGAAAGGTAAATTTTGCCGGCCACCAAACGCACCGGAAGCGCGGAAAGAGCGCTCGTGCCAGTCCTTCTCCGCATCACACATCGCTTGAAGAGCGGACTGCTCGTTTCATCGCCCAACCTTTTCCCGCCCTGGTTGCAAGACATCGTGGAGCAGCATACAGCAAGAAAGGAAGCTTGTAAATTGTCCTTGAAAGCAGCTCTACCGCGCGAATTTCACGCCCACATTGATAAAGCTATTATTAAAGCACACGATAGATAACCTGACAAATAATGGTGAGCTCGATACATCTGATGGGCAACGTCTGCTAACAACCTCAACCTCACTTGAGAAACAAGCAAAAAGTAATTTAAGCGATCTAAAAGACTGTGACTGTGGAAAGGAGAAATACGAATTTTGTTCGGTAAAACAAAACACAGTTTAAGAGTTCGAGTTCGAGTGTAGTCGATGCGGACAAAAATTCAGCTTGAACAGTGATACCTCTGTCGTGAAAGCCACAACTCGTCCAAGGCCTGCAATACGTAATATCGTTGCTATTTCATTCCTTGTCAGTGGGCAGTATTTCAAAGATTAAGCTTATCATAAAATTTTCTGGACTCTCGGTCTGGACGAAGTCAGTTCGACTCAGTGGATCCACATTGTTGAATGGCTTGCGCCGTTCGTAAAACAGATCGCCGATCGACTGGAGCGTGAAAGAAGCGAGAACTGAAGCAATCCGACGGGAAAACCAATCATCAATACACATCCAGTTCGACGGCTTTTATCTGACTCGCGGCCATTATTCCAACAACGGCTGAGCTACCGTCCACGATGCCAAGAATGGGAAAATTATCGCCTTAGCGACCTAGCCATTTAACGCTTAGGCACCTGGCCATTGAAAAAACGAGCGTCACTTCCGGTGCCGCGAAAAATGTACTTTTCACGTCGACAAGTAAACGTAGCTGCTGCATTTTAAAAGAATTCGAAAAAACATCTTTTTTTCTCGAAATTTAAGCATCCTTTTTGCGAAAAAACAGAAAACAAAAAAATTATACCCAAAAGAGTGGTCAAAGAAGCACATTTTTCATTCTTATTTGTTTATTTTTCTTCGTAAGCCAAAACGCATGCTTAAATTTCTTCAAGACGGCTTATGAAATAGTATGGTACAAGAAATTATGGACAAAAAGGTAAGTCTTTAATTAAAAACGCATTTTTCTGTTTCTGATCACGTGACACTGGGCGTGGTCCGATGACATCACAAACTGAACCATACTTGCCCTCAATGAATGTTGTCCAAATTTGGTCCAATGAAAGCGTACATGTGTTCAGTTACAGCAAACTCATTTTTGCCTAGCAACGGCCACAAAAGATACTGTAATGGGCCCTTAAACACCCTAAATACCTAGGAAGAGAATTTAACCATGGACATTGCTTCAGTCATAATTTAAAACATGGACATTGCTTCAGTCATAAGTTTAAACATGGACATTGCCTCAGTCATAATTTTAACCATGGACATTGCTTCAGTCATAATTTTAACCATGGACATTGCTTCAGTCATAAGTTTAAACATGGACATTGCCTCAGTCATAATTTTAGACATGGACATTGCTTCAGTCATAATTTTAACCATGGACATTGCTTCAGTCATAAGTCTAAACATGGACATTGCCTCAGTCATAATTTAAAACATGGACATTGCTTCAGTCATAATTTTAACCATGGACATTGCTTCAGTCATAAGTTTAAACATGGACATTACCTCAGTCATAATTTTAGACATGGACATTGCCTCAGTCATAATTTTAACCATGGACATTGCTTCAGTCATAATTTTAACCATGGACATTGCTTCAGTCATAAGTTTAAACATGGACATTGCCTCAGTCATAATTTTAAACATGGACATTGCCTCAGTCATAATTTTAAACATGGACATTGCCTTAGTCATAATTTTAAACAGTCATAATTTTTTTCTGACTACGGCCCTGCCAGTGGTTGCATTTCTCAAAAAACCTCATGTAACGAGCCTGAAGGACAGAAGCGAAAAAAAAAAGAAGAGATTTACTTAATCAACAGGCTCAAGAGGACATGTTCATGTTTTCTGATTGGCAGATGTCAATCCACTTTGATTTTGATGCTGCACTGGTTGGCAATGTAATGATTGATGTTAGAAAAAAAAGCACAGGTTCACAGTTTGCACGTTATTGAAAGATAAGAAGCCATAAAAATAATGTTGTTTTGTTTAATTTTGTCAATAATGGCAAAACAATACTGCAATTTAATAATTTTCCGGGCCTTCCCTAAAACTCCCAAGAGTAAAATTAGCACTCCAGGCTTAGAATTGAACCATTATGGATTATTGTCTTTATTTTATCACTCTTGTTTCTCCATGCTTTAAGGTGAAGAAGCTTGTTTCTGGGATTCCTTTGGACTTGAGCGCTTCACATAGATCTTTTGGAGGGTTCAAATAATGCTGAAAACATAAATAGACAATTATTACTTTAATGCCTTACCATCCCAAAGAGAGAAGAAGTGAGCCAAAAATATTCGGAACACAGACTTGAATGCTTTTATGTTACCTCAAATATTGAGTTCAAATTAATCGAGCTTTGCATGCCTGCTAGTTTCTACATGCTATAAACACGTGCTACATTCCATTCAAAGAACTAACTTTCACAAACATGAACTGTGAGAATGTGTTCCACATAGAAGTAACCAAAAATGTGTTAACGTATAAATATGAGCCCACAGGCAGATCAGTGACATCACAATTAGGAATTCCGTAAAAGTTTGTAGATAAGAATCAAGTGGATTCAAAACCTGTAGCCTAAAGTTTTGGCCTTGAACTCATATAAGACTAATTTGGAAAATCTAGGTTCTTATGGGTGGGTATTTGCTGTAACACAACACAAGAAAAAGACATTGTCACAAGACATTTCGCACAACAAGCCATCGTCATGACTGTTAAGTCTGTGAACTCTGTTTCCGCCTGGCAGAATTCCCATTGCTTCTTCTAGAGAATCAAAATGAGCAACAGCAAGAACAGGCTCCAAACAGCATCCAAATAATAATAGTTTTTGTGGTCCTAAATCAAGGAAAGTTTTAAATAACTCAGTCTCTAAATCCTTATTTGTTAATGGCTAAACTTAATATTAAAAACACTGATTTTCAGTCACGAAAATGAAATTTCTCTTTACATTATTACTACTTGTTCAAACATTCAAGTAATGAGAATAGAGCAAGTGATCACCAAGTATAAGATGTCTTCATATTTAGACAAATTCTCCTTACTAGTTCTATAAGAAATGTATGGAGACCAGTAAGGAGAATATGCATTTTTATATCAGGGCTTAAAGGGTCAACAGACTCATTACCTCATATCCTGTGGGAAAGGTGCCCCAGTGAATTCCCAAAGAATAACGACTCTGGATATCTTCATGAATACAAACTGCTTCTGTAGGATCAACATGCTGGTAACGTAGATACCATCTACAAAACAAAGAGTTCCATCAACTGCAGGAAAATAATGTAGACTAAATTACTGACTGAGGCCTTTGAAGGGGAGCTGCCATGTCACCATGTTACATCTTTCTCAGCAGAGGTACCCACAACATTAATTCCTGCATGTACTAAAATGTCACTTCACTAGAAATTTTCTTTGAATGCTTTTAAATCTCTGAAACTAACAAAGCTAATTGAAGGGCCCGGTGGAAAAAGGGCGTAAGTGATGATTTGAGGTTAAAATCGAAATTGCTCCTATTTAGCTGAACATTGGCACACAGGCTGGTTTTCATGTGAGGAACGCTGTTGCACACGTATTTCTTGACCTGAGATCTAAAATTTGAAGAATTAGCGTATTACTTTTGCGTGAAAAGTTTTGTTGAACTGAACTCGCTCAAGTGATGCGTGAAAGATTTCTTTTGTTCTCTGCCTGAACTAAAACAAAGGAATTCAACCTAGAATCCGCGGTCCTGTTGTTTTCTTTGTGTCAGTTTTAAGCAAAAGTAATATGCTAATTCTTCAAATTGAAGCTCTCAGTCAAGAAATAACTGCACAACAATGTTCCTTACAGGAAAACCAGCCTGTGTGCCAATGTTCAGCTAAATAGGAGCAATTTCGATTTTAACCTCAAATCATCACTTACGCCCTTTTTCCACCGGGCCCTTCAATTGGTTTAAGAATGGCTGTTAAAAGTCCACCATAATCTTTGTCCTACAAATATTGATTAAAAAAACAACAATTTCTGAGAATTAATAATATGCTCAACAGTATTTGGAATTTTTGCTGGGGGTGTGTCGCCTATTTCTCCAAACCCTGACCCTGTTTCAGACCTAATTATGTAATTTTCCAAAACCCATTTTAAGACCTCACCTCTAAAACCGATACCCAATTTACATTTTGCAACTTGATGACTGTTAAATACTGGTAAGTACTATTTTTATTAACTGAAACTGTACGCCATCTGTGTTTTAGGCTTTTTTCTGTTCCAGTCACTTGACCTGTAAAATATGGTTATGGCTCGAAAATTGAGGTATTGACTTCTTGAAGTTTGCATTATTAGAGAAGTTATGACATCATAAGTACATTAATACACTTTCTACAGTCTATGTAATCATGTAGTTTTTATTTTCCTAGTGTAAACAGTAATTGCTTCTGTCAGATTATGAAGAAGGCTGAATAATCTCTAATTTATTCAAAAGATCAGAATTCTATCTTCTTTCCTCTGAGTTTTTAGGATTTTTCTGTCTAATGTACAGTTGGGGACTGGCACTACCTACGTGCACGCAATGTTGATTTCTATAATTTACTGACATTCCTCCTAATACATTTCACTATAACCCAGCCGCACCAAGTGGTGCAAAACAGGGTATGACAGTATAACATCCACAAAGATCCCTTACATATAGCAAGAGCCCCAGATCTGTAGTTAGGGTTTCCCCCCTTAACCCAGCAATGCAAGTTCTCACTGTTCTGTAGTCAAAACAGAACAATGTCTCCTCGAAAGAACATTTAGTCTCTCCTCGAGCACGTGAAGTGTAGTCGCCTATTGAAGTCATGTAAATAAAAATCTGTTGAAAAGTATGACTGGTGTGGATAGTTTTGGAGGCTTTGAACCCACAACCCAGAACTTGACCTTTGCTAGAACACTCACTGCTGCACCAACCCTTCAGACCCCAGCATCTTCCCTCAGGTGACCAAACTTACCTTGGTTTATAAGCACCAATTGGTATGGCTGCGAAATCAAAAGGTCCAAATTTCTTTCCAATCTGCTTAAATCCTTTACAGTATCCAGTATCTCCCGCAAAGAAAAATGTATGTTTTGGTCCAATTATGCTCCAACTTCCCCACAACACTTTGTTTTCATCCATTAATGATCTGCGGCACCAGTGTTGTGAAGGGGTAAAAATAAACTTCACAGAATTTCCATCAGTACCAGCATTCTTTGGAAATTCTGCCTCTTCCCACCACTCAAGTTCAATGACATTTTGACATCTACTGTCAATCATCCAATGTTTTAATCCCATGGGAACAAACCAATACAACTGTTCGCCAAATCTGTCATTGAGCTCTTGAACGGTTTTAAAATCTAAGTGGTCGTAATGATTGTGGCTGATACACACAGCGTCAATTCTTGGTAGTTCATTTATGGTACAAGGAGGTGGTCTGTATCGCTTGATCCTCAACAACTTGCTTGGCCCCGCATGGGTGCTAAAGTGTGGATCAGTTAAAATATTGAGTCCATCCATTTGGACAAGAACACAAGCATGACCCAGCCATGTTACCTGAATGTCATCTGAGGGGGGTGATGACAAAACTGCACTCTCTGGAGTGAGGACAGGGAGAGTTTTGTCTAGCTCCTATTTCACAAAAAAATAATAATTATAATAATTGCAATAACACAGCTGAACCAATTTTAAAGCATGCATTCATGACCATGTCCTATGCTCAAACTGATAAAATCACAAATTTCACTTTCAAATTTATTTTAAAATACACTAAGCTTAAATTAGTGTATGACAATTCAATGAAACTACAAATTAAGCAATGTAAACTTTTTGTTTTTACATGTGAGTAGGTAAAATTCAAGAAAACATATTATCACATGGCATCGACTGCTTAGTAGCTCTTCTACTTTCAGTTTAGAATTTCATCTTCGGATGCAACAGACAAGTAAATCAACAGACGCTAGCCTCACTTGCCTCAGTTTTGAACTGAAAGAGGTCTCTCCAAGTTCCCCCAATTTCTCGCTCGTTTTTCTCCTTAAACAACCATCTCAGCAAATCAGTCTTTGAAGCCATTCTTCCGGATCCCCAAGGATCGATATATCGTCCGTTCACTTTGACTGCTTTCTGTAAATCTTCCATTTCATCATTTTCTGCCACATCTCTCCTCCTGTCCGCCATATTGGAGAAATCTTCGTAGTTCGCGCTCTTCCGATTTTATCCGGAAAATTCTTCGTCAATCATCGGCTCACAAATAATTCTTACGAAGTCACGTGAATTCTTGTAGCGGTATCTGCAGATTCCGGAAAGGGGGAATCAAATTTCATTTATTTTGGTTGCAAAAGTTCAAGTTGGGTTGCTAATCCCTCAATTGACCTCAAAATCCCTGTTTAGCGGTATAAACACCGCATGGATCCTTCTCTCAAGATGCCTGCTTGGTTTTTACTCTACTGTTTTGTATTTTTTGGCTCGTGTGAAGGATTTTTATTCAACGTCTCTCGCGGTGCCCAAGGAATAGGTAAAGATTTGTTTTCAAACATGGATCCTTCCGCAACATGTCCAAGAAGAAATGATGATGGAAGATCTTGGTGCGTTGCAAAAAATGCTGACTGTAGTCATCAGGGATGCTGTATTTGTGCTTGTAAATACTCGCATTCAACGTTTCGAATGAGGTCTTCCCTGAGCACGTCAAATTGCGCGGAAAATGAGGTTATTCGTAAGTTTGCAGGTAAGCTTGTCGGTTTCGCAATATATTTCACTCTCTGCAAGAACAACATCGGTATGGGCTGTTGCGTGTTTTCTTTTAAACTCGCGGTGGCATAGAATTTGCATTTAGCCAGAAAAATATACTTAAGCGAGCTTTATTAAACAGTTCTCTAATTTGATCGAATTTGTAAGGCGTGATGAGATGCAGTTTTTGACTAGGAAATTAAAAATAGATGAAAATGAAATATCTCAATTTCGTTTTAAGAAACTGACACTTTTGTGAACAAGCTACATTTAAGTGAATAGAAAATTTAGTTAACCCTTCTACCGTCAATCTTAGCACGTTACTAACTAGCTTTCAGTTTTATTTTCCACGGTCAGGCCACGGTTTATTAAGCTTACATGTAAGACTTAAGGACGTTCGCGCGAAAAACTTCTACAATACAGATTTTTTTCATACTTTGGCTACAGTCAGATAATGAGTTACCTATGTGAGAATTGGAAAAAAATTGGGGGGTCACCGACTTCGTTTTCGAAATAAAACGCGTCAAAAACTACCCCAATTTTGACAAATCGGCCCTCGTAACTCGACATGGCCTCAGTGTTTGTTAGTTGAAAAATATTAAAAATGATTCGCTGTAGACCCACTTTCTTAGTCAAATTTTACTTAAGTGGGTCTGTTAAGTAAATAATTTGAACCGGTGTCATCCTTTTAGTTAAATTCAACCTCTAAGATCGACTTTAACGAACACCGTGCAGCTTCAATAATAGTAGAATTCGATGATGCGAGGGCAGAAAAGTTGAAAAAAATCAAACTTCTGCAATACAGATTTTCTTTAATTTTTCACAAAACGTAGACAATCGACAAAGAAAGTGATCTATCAAAAGAAAATATGGGGTCACCGAACATTTAAGAGAGTTAAACCCGTGCATAGATATTAAAGTGCCCACTAGCGCTATATATCTCCACATTTCTTCAACAGCGCGCGCGCTCAATGCATGACGTGGCATGACATCACGAAGTGAATTGCGTGCGCAGTAAGGATGCGCAGAAACAATTGGCGCGAACGTCCTTAAGCTTAAATTTATGATAAATATATTTTCTGTCAACTTCAAGGTCATTGCAAAATGTAAACACTCCGACGTCATGGGACAAGATCATGGTCACTTCTCATTTTAAATTTCAGGTTACCCCTTTTTAGTGTATATAAAAGTGATATTCATCCAGAGGTGAAACCCTAGAAAGTTTTTGGACTTGGCAACAAAGTAAATTTAACCACCTTAATCCCGAACAGTGACGAAAATGAAATTGTGTAGTTCCAGAAAAGATCAATACCCATCCCATGGAAGGTCATTGGAAATTCCTAGGGGGAGGGGGGTCTTAAAAGCCAAAATTTTAGAAGCAAAGTATGAAGCTAACCTGGAAATTCTAGGGGGGAGGGGGTACAAAACAAAAACCTTCCATGGGGGAAGTATGGATATTTTCTGGAACTACACATTTCTCTTTACATTAATATTTACTTGTTCAAACATTCAAGTGATGAGATTAAAGAAAGTGAACACCAAGGATGAGATGTCTTAATATTTAGACAAATTCTCCTTACTAGTTTCATATGAAATGTATGGAGAGCAGTAAGGAGAATATGAATTTTTATATCAGGGCTTAAAGGGTTAAGGCACTGAGTGGGGGTAGGGTAGGGGTGTGTATGTTTCAGCTTTCATGATTCTAGATGGTGGAGGTTTTATATTAGAGTTCTTGGCTTGTTAGGGTTTTGGTGGCTCCAGCCTTATTTGGTACCCTCTCAAGGTACTGTGGAGTTATGTGCAGCACATAAAGGGGAGGGTTATAAAGGCCATTTTAGTTTGACATAGGCATTGATTTTGAAAACTTTGCTCTGAAATAGAATAATAATTGTTTGCCTGATCTCCCTGATAGAATTCCTATACAGGATCCTACAAGAGTTTCTAAGATGCTGTAGGCCAGATCCTACAGGTAGGATCTGGTAAGATCTCACAAGATCCTACCCAGGATTCTAAATGGGATCTTGGGTAGGATCCTACTCAAGAGCCTGTAAAATCTTGCAGGAGATCCTGCACAAGATGGGTTGTAAGATCTTTAGGATCTTGTAGGATCCTATAGAATCCTAAACAAGATCCAAACTTTAATAGGATCTTGTTGAGATCCTAGGTAGGATCCTTTGATTCTATGTAGGATTACTATCATTGCTGTACTGAATGGGGTGTGGTTTTTTGTACCTTGGTTTTTAGACACTCAAAGGGCAGGACACACTCGCTCTCTCTCACTTTCTTGAGAGAAGAAAGAGAGTTAGATATCTTGGACCATCTGAGAGCCAGCTAGCCTAGTATTTTGAATTTTTTGAAACAAAATCATACTTTTTAGCCTATTCTGAAATAGAAAGCTCTGCTAAGGACACAACCACCCAAAATTATCGGGAAGTCACAGAAACTCATTTTCTCCATAGGTTGTTCACAGACATTTGCATCAGTCTCCAAGCAACATCCTTTGGTCACATTGGATCTCTCAGGAAAGGGAAGTAAAGGCATTCCTGACTTGCCAGATAAGTGCAAGATTAAGAGTGCTCAATACCTTGATCAGGGAGCTTGGAGATACCTCCACAGGAGAGAGGAAGATACATTTGACATAGACGATACCGGTTTAAGCTGGCCAAGTCAGGAGCTCATGGTACATATATAGTGGCATGGGGAATGGGGGGAGCCTGGACAAAAAGGGGGTAGGACGGGAGATGTACAGGAGGTGGGAGAACAGGGGATGGGAAGGGGGATTCCCAAGGTAGCGGGAATCGGGAGAAAGTGGGAAAATTATGCAACATGGTGGAATATCTTGCAGTCATTTAATCGCAGAGGTGGGAACCCGAGATTAAAGGTTATGGGAAGCTGGATGTTTAAAGTCCCTTCCCTAAACTAAACAGCGGTCTTTGCAGGTGTTATGTTGTTCCAGAAAAAATCTGTGCCTCTCCCAAGGATGATTTTTATGTGGGTTTTGGTTTGGAACTCCCCACCTCTTCTGGAATTTCCAGTTTAGTTTCATCCTTTTCTTTAAAAATTTTTGCCATTTGAGAGCCCCCTTTGACCCCCTCAGAATTTCTCATCACCATCCATGGAGTGGGTATGGATATTTTTTGGAACAACACATTGTTTGCAACTTGCATAATAATTATTTAGAGTTTTCACCTGGTAATGAAAGATATCAAGCTAGGAAGAGCATGGAAAAATTAAGTTGTACAAGTCATGTAGCAATATTGAAAGGAAAAGGGTCCAAACCCCAGGGGTGTACTCAGGTATATTTTTGACAAGGAAGTGCAAAGGCTTCTTTTGGCTTTGAAATCATTATCCAGGGCATATTTGGGGATAGAAATTTTCTGGTGGAGTGTTTTTTTTGGTAGAGAGGTTTTGGCAGGACTTTTTTTAGGCCTGATAAAAAGTGCACTTACCTGACCAGGGTTCTCAATATTTTTTGTCAAAGAATTGCACCAGTGTCATTTGTAAACAAACTCAGAAGAACCTTTTAATGGGTTACTGGACTCTTTTTGGGTTCAGTTTTCAGCGCTTTCTACACACAACAATGACTGACAAAAAGCGTCGGCAAATTTGCTCAAAGAAGTCGGCTATTATTTTTCCCTAAAATAAATTGAAGTAATTAAAGAAAGATTTCTTTCAAATCTTGTTGTTACAGTTGGCTACTCTACTCAAAGCAGCTGCCTACTTCAAATTTTATTGAAACCTGTGCACGAGTTTCCTATAAATAATCCAAATCTTGAGGTCACCAGTAATGGCCGGCTGCCAAATCTCCCAGATAATAATAACTTTGGGTCATTTTTCCACATTGAGCTGAATTTAAGTTTCTTTGTTGGCTGCATTTTTACTTGTCTAGATACAGAAGCTCAAAGAAATTCACATAAGGAAGCAATATCACTACGGTCACACAGGTGACCCTCTAAAATTATAGGACTAAAATTCCACCGATGAAAGTGCATACCGTGATTTCCTGCAGTTTCCCACTTCTTTTTATGCTAAGGTTAAGTTTGTGTGTGGGTAAAGGAGATGGGAGACTGGAGAATGGGTTTGGGGTTACATGTAGCAGTCAGTTGATGAGGGAATGCCACAAAGGAAAAAGGCTCCAGGTTTCACATCTCTGTAGGTAAAAGCATCTCTTTCCTTGTGTTGGAAATGCGATACAGTTCTTGACTGGTCATAAAGGCTTTTACTTAAGTTTTTTCTATTTTTTTTCATCAGTGGGATGGGAAAATGCCGTCTTCATATTGTGGCTACATCATGAAGGTAAATGCCGAATGTGGCAAAGGACACAGGAAAAAGAGGTTCTGTGTTGTGTTCAAGGCAAAAGGCACTCGTACATGTAAGTGTAACTATTTTCAGATGCTGAATCTTTTACCTAATATGCTCTCAATGGTAAGTATAAGCAAGGACAAGGACGGTGCAAGTTTTCATTTGGTATATCATTCAAGCATTTCTCCTGTTCCAGCGATCCACATCACTGGCAGCCATAATGACATTTAAGTGGGCTGTATGTTTGAAGATCCATCTTTTGAAGAAAATTGCTTTTAAGATGCATCAGTGTGTTGTGGGTTACTTTTTTGATCAGGAGTGGCAAATTAGCTCTACCCTGACATACCCGGGGTGGGGATGCCAGGCTAGAGAGAGATTTTAGGGTAGAGATTTTACTGGTAAAATCTAACATTGGGCTAAATGGGGAAGCATTGCCTGAAAAGGGTGCCTTTTCTTTGGTTTGGTTTTTTTTTGGTTGCCGTATATTATTATATGGAAAGGTAGGAAAAAATTGGTTGTTTTCATATTTTAAAGGGTTGTGGAAAGTACGCCTCAAACTCAAAGAGATAGTAAGCTAAGAAAAAGTCCAAGACTTACATAAATCATTTACAAACTTTTGGCAGCAGTTACAACACAAAAATATGCATTTAAGGCCTGCAATAATCATCTGTTTTGGCTTATTTTTTAAGTTCAAAATGGTGCACTTTTATTTTCTATGTGTGTGAAGAGTTACCATTTCGATAGCATGGTCTTTGACCTAGCCCTTCAATTAGAAGATGCTTAAGTCTTTTTTCTTTTTCATTCGACTGTTTTATAAAAATGATAATTCATATTCATTCATTTTCCTTGCAACAGGGAATGTCCCAGACCCAACAACTAAAACACCTCCTGTTGTTATTACAATATCTACTACATCAAAAACTCCAACTACAGCAGCTAAAGTGACAACTCAAGTCAAGTCAACAAGAGAAGTGATGTCAACAACAACAGCAAGTGTTAAGACAACAGCAGCAACAAAGGTCACTAATTAATATACTACTGGTCCAAGGCATCCCTTGAAATGGCTGGAAAACCAGCCATTTGCACACATTGCTTATTTTACTTTGAAATACAATTTTGTTGAATGCGAGATGACAACAGTTCAGTTTTACTTATGATGTACAAAATTTACAGGTGATACTGTGCAACCTGCAGTTTTTCTCTCACGCCCTCAGCCTGGGGGCTGGGGAGGAGGAAAGGGGGGGGGGGGGTGACTTGGAAATTCCATATAAAGAAAGAAGGGCTGATGATCATAAAATTGCAAAAGGACCTTTAAGTTACCAGAATCTCCTTTTATGGGTGTGGCTTGAAATTTATTAATTTTCACTGTAATTAGATACCAACTCTGACAACTAGCCACAAACATATTTTTCTGGTGTTTTTCCCTTTAACCCTAAAAGATCTGACACAGGCACCAACATTGTATTGTATTTCCATTTCCAGGGTCCAACTTCTAAGAAAATGACAACTAAAACAATAGCAACAAAGTCTTCACCAAAACCTTCCAAAGTTACAAATAGTTCTTCAGAGTCACCTACAGCAACACCAGCATCACTGCAAACAGAACTAATGACAGAAGAGGTTTGGACAACTGAGGCAACGGGTTATAAACCAGGAAGTAAAGAGCATAACAAGGGAGAAAATAAATTTAGTAGTGAGAAAGAAAAAGGCAACAGTACAATGATTGCGATAATAGCAGGAGTGGCTGCGGTGATCTGCTTGGCTATTGTTTTGCTGTGTATCTGGCTCATTGTTAGTCAGCGAAGAAAAAACAGGTGATTACTAGTTAATCAATAAACTTTTCTTCATATTGTCTCTCAACCAGGTGTATTATTTAAGCTACCAGTGAAGGATTGGAGAAAGTTATGTGCAAAATGCCAAGGGTTCTAATCCTGTGAAAGACAAGATGTCTGTGAGGAGGCTTACTTATTGAGTTATTTGCGTGAGTAACTTGGCAACAGAGTCTTGCCCAGCTTGCTGGCTTGTAAATCGCGACTCAGTCGCCAAGTTGCTCAAGCAAATAACTCAATTAAGTGAGCCTGCTTGCAAGCTAATGGACAAGCATCCTTTTATAAGAAGGGAGATGCGACACTTCAATAAAATTAATTGTTTCTGCAATAGAAGCTGATTATGCTGATCATGTGAGTAAGTCACTACACTTGTACACACTTGCAGTTGTGGGGTGGGGTGGGGAGGGTCTTGTGTGCCTATAAGGCCTGCACAACACTGACTTTAATTTAACTCTTTATCCTCAATAGCAAAAGTCATGAAATGTTTTATAATTCCTGGATAATCTTTAAAATCAAAAAATCTAAGATGGCAGATTCAGGGTGGTAGCTGTTTGCATGGAATAATTCTTGCATCATTTGATGTCCTTCTGTGTTCCACACCTTTGACATCCTATTCACCCTCCCAAGTTTTATTGTTATAGCTCTGTTACCTTTAGGCTATTTTGTTGAAGCCCAGCTTCACTCTGTTTTTTCAGAGATTCTGCCAATTATGGTGCTGGAACAACAGGTATGATTTTTTAGCTACATAAATTTACTTTTCTACTAAACTGTGCTTCTTTCTACCTTGATGAGTCAGTGGCAGTTTATTTGCTTCTGAAAACTTATGAGTTCTAAGAAATTCAGTCATTGGTGGTACGTACATTGTGACAATTGATGCCCTCTACTTGGTGTTTTTCCTTATTCCTCTCACCTCAGGCAGCTGAATTGTAGTGTGTGACTAACTGCTTGACAATGTACTGATATTGTAAAGAGAAATTAGATGTTGATCGCTAGAGGTTTGTGGGTCATCAAGGCAGTATTTCCTAGCAGATGATTTTCTTTATTCTCATCACCTGTCTTATGTTGATAACCAGAATTTAGTGTTGCATTCTTTAGTTGACGATTTTCTTTATTCTCATCACCTGTCTGTATGACAATGTATTGATGTTGTAAGGAGAAATTTAATTTTGATCACTGGAGTTTGGTGATACATCACAACAATATTTCCAAGCTGATGATTTTGTTATTCTCATCTCTTATTGTAGGGAAATAGACTAGTTTTTGTACTAGATTTTTTTGTTACATTGAGACAATGCTCCTAGACAATGATTTAGTCAGTATAATATTGATTCTCCAATTTCATTATCTGTCTAACTTACAGTCTGCTCAAGTCTGGCTATTTTAAGTGTTTAGCTGTTAAGAGCTTTTCCTCAGAGATTCGTCTGGTCTTGATTTTCATTTCTCTTTTTTTGTAGTGATTGCAAATCCAACAACACGATCTCAGGTTGGGGACACTTATGTAATAAGTTTTTTTTGTTTATGATATTATATAGTTTTTGCTTAAAATTGCCAGATTGCTGGCTTTTATTATCTGCTTTATTTCTTGATACTGAAGTTTATCTAAATGCAAAGAAGACTATCGCAGTTATAGACACAACTTTTGCAGTTGCGAAAAGAAAGCTTGAAAAAAATTCAGGCTTGTACGGGACCCCTGACCTCTGCGGTACCGGTGCAGCGTTTTTTTTTTCTTCCAGGCTTTCTTTTCGCAACAGCAAAAGTTGCGTCCATAACTGTGATGGTCTTCTTTGCATTTACTTCTTCACCCTGCAGTTCTAATATAAGATATTCATGTATTCATCATTTCACTGATTAGACGTTTATGTTGGTACCTTAAAGAAGGCCACCAACATAGCGGATGCTACTAAGCCTTGTGTTTTATTGGAAAATAATATATCTATTTTCTCGATAAACTTGTTCTGAAGAATACCTAGAGCCAGAAATTGTTTCCTTTATCTATTGTTTAATTCCCTTGTTTCTGAGTTGTCTTCATTAAAGCAAACTCATTTGTTCGGGTTGGTGAAAGCAAAGAATTGACCGATTTGTATTTGTTTTCACAGAATCACTTTCCGATGCCTGGGCTGCTGAAAAATCCCGTATTTGATGACTCGGTATATGCTGAACCAGACGACAGAGCAAAAAGAGCTGCATCCGGAAACACTGGTAAGGTATTTGTAAAAAATGGTTTCACACTGAGTAAAAACGTTAAAAACGAACGTTTAAAATTACAGACGTTTCGATCGAAAATCTTCGATTTTCATCAGTGATGGAATATAAATGTAACAAATTATGCAGATATCCGAAAGTAGGAAAAGGGGAATGCGAGACACTGCAAGCTAACAAAGAGAAGGACAATGTTAATGTGATCATTTCCGGCGTTAGACTACCTGGAGGTAGCGATCGATTAATATCAGTTATCGCTTTACATGCACCTCGGCAAATGTTGTCTATGGCATAACATACACTTTAAGCAAAAAGATATAAATTGGTGAAACATGCAGGAGACTAGGCGACCGTTTCCGCGAACACCAACGAGACGTTGAAAGAAATGAGAAGGACGCATCCAAAACAGTCGCCCGACATTTTAATTTCTCTAATCATTCTAGCCAACACATGACGATCTGTGGCCTTTCCCTACACCAGGGTAACACGGACAGCCGTAAAAATCTAGGACAAAAATTCATTCATTTTTCAAATCGGCACACTTAATCCTCCAGTATCAACGAACGCTTTTCATTCAACTAATTTATTCTTGTTTTCCACGTTGCCATGTTCCTACCAATAGCGTAGCTCCACCACTCTCTATATAAACCAAGTGCAACCCACAATTCCTTGATTCGCTCTGGCGAAGGGCTAACGCTCGAAACGTTAGCTTTCAATCTCTTTACGGTGGCCAATTTACCTTTAGTTACCAACTCATTTGATAAATCCAAAATTTTGTGTTACCTGAAGGAGTGCCACGCTTCCAGGCTGTAGTCCGAAATGGGTGCCTTTTTATGCTCGCAGTATACGAAAGGGTCGAGAAAATTGTTATTATATTATTGTAACGGATCGCCAAACTATACTATTAAGTGAAATTTTGAAAAGGTTTCCTTTCTAGAGACTGAAAGCCCGCGAAAAGAAACTCGTGTAGCTAAAAATCGACAAAAAACGTGGGATAATCTACTGTTTTTGGCCTACGGCGGCCTTTAAAAAAATGATCCTTACTTGTATTCCGGCGCTGTTATCAGGTTAGTTAGCCTGTTCCAGGCGTTCAGATAGTGGAGCGTGAGCGAAAAAATATAGCGAGCGAAAGAGCGGGAAAACTAGGGGAGGCTATATTTTTCGTTCGCGCTCCACTATCTGAACGCCTGGAACAGGCCACAGGTTAGTAAGCTTTGTTGCTTCCGATGTTTTAGGTAATCCTTCCAACGATAACACAGAAGATCTGCTGCTAAAGGACCCGGGAGCGAGAGATGGTCGAAGCATACCTCTGAATAACATACGGCTGAAGCCACTTAACACGGCAAGTAGGAAGATTCACAGGGAAAACACTTATGATAGCACAGAGCGATATGCAAGAAACAAGGTAGATGGAGGGAAGCCTATGTACCATAACCCAGGCTGTGTGTTGGATGGAGACAAGCCTGCTTACCAGAGCTTAATGAAGGAGGATGCTAGCGCTCGGTTTAATTCCGAATCAAATTTAGGCATGTATCAGAGTTTGGACCAAGATAGATTGATGTACCAGCCTTTGCAGAAAAACAATACACATAAGGTGCTTAATATTTTCCCTTTAAAATTTAATTTCTTTAATACCATCATTCGTCGCTTTGTCTCCCTCCCTCCCTCCCTCCCTCCCTCCCTCCCTCCATTTCTTTCTTTCTTCCTTCCTTTCTTCCTTCCTTCCTTCCTTCCTTCCTTCCTTCTATTCATTGGGCTTAGTCCGTCTTTTTCCATCCGTTTGTTCGTACCTTCTTTCAGTTTTACGGAAACGATCAGTTGCCAGAAAACTACTAACCGAGTCATTATTATCTTTTGTTTTACTAGGATGAGATTCCCGAATATCTTGCTCTCCTCAACCCTGACGAAAACCCAAGAACAATCTCTCCGAGCCCCCCAGAGTATCAACCCCCATATTCTACAGGCCCACCCCCTGCGGATGTTAAAGAACCTCCAGAGTACGCGGACTATGCAGATTTAGATGAACTTGAAGAAATCAAGGCAAACGAGAGCCTTGCGAAGTGCTCGGATCAGGGCCCATGTTATGAAGCACCACTGTACAATGTGCTTGAGGGACCCAGCTATGACTGCGCTTGTCCAAGTGCTGTGATGTATGATGTCCTGGAGGGTCCTCATCCGGACTCCTCTGGTATCACTAATCCGGGCTTTGAGCCCCCTATGTATGCGGCCCTAGAGGGCCCTGATACAACGTCATAAGATGTCCTCTTTTATCTGCGAGATATTCTACTTTGTTTGGGTCGTCACACAACATTTTGGGGTGGGTGGACTGGGTGAGGGGGTGGAAGTCGTCACGTTGAGACATAATTAACAAATCGAGCAGGTTAATTTTTCCTTCTTTTTTGTGAAGTCAGCTAGCGAGTCAAACTCCTTAGCCTTCTACTCTTATTTTTGTTCCTCAACTTTCTGAGATGTAGTTCCAGTCTAAGGTGCGGCCATTGTTTGTTAAACTTGCTCTAGGTCGCTCGTCATTTCCTCTGCTTGAATAACACTGGCCTGTTCCAGGCTCCCAGATAGTAGGGAGTGTAGGGACAGCACGAAAATTAGAAAGGGAACGCAAAAATAAGACACGCGGGATCTTGGGAAAAGGGGGCCTTGTCTCTCTCTCCAATTCATCTTGGAGCCTGCAACATGCAAGAATAACACAAATGGGATGCACGCGTGAAAAGTGTGCAAGTGTTTGTGTAGGGTTTGAGTGTGTTGCGCGTTTGGCTGCAAAACGAGTTCATCCTAAATTATAGTGCCCGCATCTGTCATAACCGGCGGCAGGGTTTAAGTGTAAAGCCGCGCGCGCGCGTAGCCTACACACGACATAGCTAGAATGCACGCGTCAGCTGAGTGAATCCAAGGGTCCATTCTTTTGGGACTATTAATTCTGGCTATTCTTATTCCGGTTTAGGAGTAACAGAATACACGGAATTTCAATTTGGAAAAGAACGTTTCTTCTGAAAACGGAATAACCATGGCGGAGGTGACCTGAGAACTACTATGTCTGTACATGCGCAGGCGGCTGCGTAGGATTACCCGCGAAAAATTTCCCAAAAAGAACGCGTATTCTGTCTATTCCGAGGAAACCGTATTCCTTTCATTCTGTTCATTCTGTTATTATGAGCACAATGAACAGAATGATCATTCCGAAAACAGAATCGCTCCCAAAAGAATACAGATACCCTCTATTCCGAATATTCCTATTCCGGACTAGTCCCAAAAGACCACGCCCCAAATTTCTATAAAATTGTAAGTCGTGCGTGCAAAATACCGGAAGTTAAAATGCCACCTAAAATCGCGCAAACCGGAAATAAAACGTGCACAAAACATTTGTTTTTATCTCGAAATTTTGCTTTTTACCTTTTGTGGACAAAACTAAACTTTGACTCGACTTTTACGTTAATGACAATACGACTATATACAGTAAAAATTTATTTAATTAACTATTTCTGTGGCTTTATCGCCAACGAATTCATTTTGCATGGTCACTGAAAATTGACTTGTAGTCAGTGAAAAGTCAGGGAATTTGTTTTATACCGATCGATGGCAACTCTGTAAAACTTAACTTTTTTCCGCAATTAGTGCCTTAATGTGCAAGTGGAAGGTGTCACGTGTCGTCATGGCGGTCGGACGTGTTTTCCGCGCTCTGTGATTCCAAACCTGAGATAAGCCACTCCCGGCCTTTTTGCTTCTCTCTAATGTGATCAAATATGTCGTTTAAACAACGCAACATCTAGTCAGAGAACTCTTCAACCAGTCCGTTCTCGTGCTCATGTCAAAACGAGCAGAAAGATCTTCTAGCTCGAGTTCTACTTCGAAGCCGTCCCCAAAACGGAACAGACACAGAAGCGAAGAAATGGACGGTGATCAGAACAGTGATAAGCAAATCTCTATGGAAATTGTCTTCGACAAACTAAGTTCAATGGAGTCACGAATGGAAGACAATTTCTCGAACCTACATGCACAAATCGCCGCGCTCAACAGTGAATTCAAGGAGGAGCTTAATGGCGTCAAAGTAACAATCAAAGAGCTCGAAAAATCTCTAAACAACGCCTGGGCTTTCATCGAGGATATACAGTCAGAAGCTAAAGCGTTAAAAGACTCGAAAAGCTCACAACAACAAATGTTAGAAGAGCAAGCAGCTCAAATAGAAACCCTGGAAGCCAATTTGTGCAAACTTCAAACAGAGATTAATTATCTGCGACCAACTCTTACCGAAACTCAGCAAAACCTCATTTCCCTCGAAAATTACACAAGACGCGAGAATTTACGTTTTATGAACATTCCTGAATCAAGAGGCGAAGACTGCCAAGACATTATCTACGACTTAATCGAAAACGACCTAAAAATCAATGCAGAAGATATTCGTTTCCACGCGGTACATCGTGTTGGAAAATCTACAAGCAATGAAGCCAATGCTGCTCGCCCACGACCGATCATAGCACGATTTGTTGTACGAGAGGATAGAGATGCGGTTCTTGCGGTTAAGAACAGACTTAAATCTTCCACTAGATACCATGACGCATACATCACACAAGATTTCGCAAGGGCCATTCAAAAGGAGCGAAAAACATTAATACAGGCCATGTTTGCGGCAAAGAAGGCTGGCCAAGAAGCCAAGGTAATCAACAGAAGTCTCTTCATCGACAACAAGGTATACGATATCTCCAACATTCCCACCCAATTTAAAGCACCTTGTGTACAAAATGCTACCTAACTCTTGACATTTAATGTTTGTAAATATTTAGCAAAATAGTGCCCGGGCAGTAGGTCTTATCTTGACTCCTAGTATTAAGTTAAGTAGTCAAAGCTTTCCTTTTTATCATTATTATTATTATTTTGCCGTTAAGTGTTTATACAGTTATTATTATTATTTTTCCTTCGCTTATGTACTTTACAGTAATAACTCTTTACTTTCTGTGTTTCTATAATCCGCTTCGCTTAAACGCTCTTTACGTGTTAAGTAGTTATAAGCCGCTTACTTGGTTTCCGAATGTATTCTGCGTAAAGGCACTATGTTGCATTTTATGTGGCCGTTTCATACTTTTTTCGATATTTTACGTTGCTAGTTGTTTATTATTGTTTCCTGATGCGTTAGCCTGTTTCCATAGACAGTATGCTAATTTTGCAAATTCTACTCTGATTGGACGACTCAAGGGGCGACTGGAAGGTTTTCGAAGTCTCATGCCAATGCTTTATGACACAATTTCTCTTCAATCAACACAATGAATTCGCACCTCAATTTAGACATTAAATTACAATCGCTAAATGTGAAAGGGCTAAATAAATCAATCAAGCGGCGCTCAATCTTTCGCTGGTTGCATAATCAGAAACATCATTTTGTGTTTTTACAAGAAACGCACTGTACTAAAGAATGCGCTCATTTGTGGGAAGCAGAATGGGGTGGAAAAGTTTTTTTCAGCCACGGTACATCACAGAGTAAAGGTGTTATGACTCTCGTCAACCCAAAACTAGACTTTAAGATTGAAAAGTGTATAACTGACAAAAATGGCAGATTTATTATACTTGATTTAGTTGTCGACGAGTCTCACATAGTACTTGTAAACATCTACGCGCCAAACGATGCTAATCAACAGATAACTTTCCTGAAAGACCTTCAAAGCCGACTTGCTGAATTCCCGCAAGAAAATATTATAGTCGCCGGCGACTTTAACTGCGCTTTGAAAGAAAGAGATAAAAAAGGTGGAAACCCCGTCCGGAACAAATCTCGTGTAATTAAAGAAATCGAACATTTTGCTGATCTGTACAAACTGTGCGACATATGGCGCTGCCGCAATCCTGATGTAGAACGATACACGTGGAGAAACAAGTCTCTTAAAATCCAGTGCCGGCTAGACTATTTCCTCATCTCAAAAGACCTTAATAATGACGTACATGCCTGCAATATAGTCAACGCACCCGAATCCGATCATTCCGCTATCACTTTGCACGTCAGATCAGAAATTCTTTCTCAGCCCAGAGGCCCTGGCTTCTGGAAATTTAACAGCTCTCTATTAGAAGACCCCGAATATGTTCGCAAGGTACGGGAAAATCTCCCACACTTTAAGTCAAAGTACTCGGAAGTTCAAGATCTAGGCCTAAAATGGGATCTCGTCAAAATGGAGATCCGTGGCTTCACAGTCAAATTCTCTAAAATAAACGCTAAAAAGCGAAGAAAAGATGAAATCAATTTACAAAACAAAGCAGATGAACTATTGAAACAATCTGAAAAGAATCCAAACGACAAACGGCTTCTTAACGACCTATACGCCATCAAGTTACAGCTACAAACACTAATGCGACAAAAAACGAAGGGAGCCATCTTAAGGAGTAAGGCTAGGTGGCAAGAGCAAGGTGAACGCAACACCAAGTATTTTCTCAGTCTCGAAAAACGAAATCACTCCAGGAAAACAGTTTCAAAACTTAAGATAAATGACAATGAGTACACCTGTAACCAGTTTGAGATTTTACAGAAAGAAAAATCGTACTACGAAGATCTCTACAAATCTCAAAAATCTGAAACCTGCAACCAAGCTACGTCAACTTTTTTTGTTGCTAATAACATCACCACCTTATCAGACGATGAGAAATTATCCTGCGAAGGTTTAGTCACTGAAAATGAATGCTTAACCGCCCTGCGGGAATTTAAAAACGGTAAATCGCCAGGCACGGATGGCTTGCCGGCAGAATTTTACAAGCTCTTTTGGGCCGAGCTGGGAACTGATATGTGTGCTAGTTTCAATTATGCATTCAGTACTGGAACGCTCTCTATTAGCCAAAAGCGTGGCATCATATCTCTAATTCCCAAAAAAAACAAGGACAAATGCCTGCTCGAAAATCTAAGGCCCATTTCTTTACTTAACATTGATTACAAAATTTTGACCAAAGCTATCGCGAAAAGACTGGAAAAAGTGCTCCCAAGGGTCATAAACCCAAATCAAACGGGTTACATCAAAGGTCGTTTCATAGGTGAAAATGTGCGATTGATTCAAGACATCATGTACCACACTAAACAAACAGACAAACCAGGCATTGCTATTTTCTTAGACTTTCGTAAAGCCTTTGACACGATAGAATGGTGTTATCTTAAAAAAGCGCTTCAAATGTTTAGCTTTGGCCCTGACATGCAAAAGTGGTTTGACATCATCTACAGTGAAGCCTCAAGTTGCGTGTTACATAACGGACACGCATCCGAGTTCTTTCTGCTAGAAAAAGGTGTGCGACAAGGTTGCCCCCTATCAGGTCTACTTTTCGTTCTTGGAATCGAGCTCCTCGCCCGTGCTTTACAAAAAGATACCACAATTAGAGGTATTCAGGTGGGACACAAAGAATTAAAAAGCACACAATATGCTGATGACACAACAGTCTTTGTACGTGATCTTGACTCCGTCTCCCAGTTACTTAAGCTCTTAAGCGGGTTCAAAGATATAAGCGGTTTGGAAATCAATAAACATAAAACTGAAGCGATGTGGCTAGGGTCGTGGAGAAATTGCAAAGAAACGCCTTTTGGTTTCAAGTGGCCACTGGACCCAATTAACGCTCTCGGCGTACACTTTTCGTATGATTCCGAGAAAGCTATTAAGCGCAATTTTACAGACAAAATACAAATATTGGAGCAAACCCTTCAAACCTGGAAAAGACGAAATCTCACACTTATTGGCAAAATAAACGTTGTAAAAACATTGGGTCTTGCCAAACTGATTTACAGCACCTCCCTTCTGCCGATCCCAAAGCACCTAATAGACAGTATCAACAAAATAATCTTTGACTTTATTTGGGATGGCAAGACGCCTAAAATCAAAAGAAAGACTATCATCGCCGAAAAGAAGTACGGTGGCTTAAAAATGATCGACTTCGAAATCATGGAGCGCTCTCTAAAAATAGCTTGGGTTAAACGCATCATAGACAACGAAGACGTCGCGTGGAAGGTTATCCCAAATTACGCTACTTGCCAATATGGCGGTCTCCAATTTCTTGTTAAATGCGATTATAACATAAAGTCACTCAATCTAGAATATCTTCCGGAGTTCTACCAGAAGGTGCTCAGCTACTGGCACGAATCTAAAATACTAATTGACAATAAAGTGAAGTCTGTTAAAACTCAAATCATCTGGAATAATCAAAACATCGCGGTGGATGGAAAGTCAATATTCTTTAGAAACTGGTTTAATAAGGGTATCGTCTACATCAGCGACCTGCTTGATGAGAACTCAAACTTTCACTCTCTAGCAGGTTTAAAAGAAAAATTTCAAATCAATCCTCCGTTTACCGTATATTACGGCCTCTTAAAAGCCATTCCAAAAGAATGGAAAACGGCCTTGCAGAACGAGCCCCATACCGGTAATTCAACACAAATAACCTTCTCAACAAAATCATCGTATTTAAAATTACTTAGTAAAAGTTACTTAGCTCCTACAGCTGAACAAAGAATTATAAACCACGGCTTCACCAAGGAAAACGTCTGCAATGTCTATTTGCTGCCCTTCCGAATTTTAAAAGAAGCAAAGCTCATCATATTTCAATACAAAATTATCTATAACATCTTACCTACGCAAGCCAGTTTATTTCGGTCAAATTTAGCAGAAAATGATGTATGTCCTTTATGCAACCTTGAAAGACAGACGCTGTCTCACATGCTGTTCTCATGTACTGTGTCCTCGTCTTTGTGGAATCTCTTCACACGCTGGTGGCAAAAAACCTTTGGCCATCACATAACTTTAACAGAAACTATTATTCTTTACGGCTGGCACCAGGAACGTGGCTCCAACACCTGGATAGCCCTCAACTACTCTCTAATAGTCGCGAAATATCACATATTCTCCACAAGTGTACGCGGCGGCATTTTAGACTTTGAAAACTTCCTCTTTCGCCTTAAAGATAAAATTTCTACACTTCATGCTATCGCTACCAAAAATAATAAAATAGATAGATTCAAGGAAACGTGGTCCCCTCTGCTGTAATTTTTTCTGTTGGATTGTTTCTTTCTTTTTGTTTGTGTACTAACCCTATCTATGCGTATCTGTCGACCTTATGACTAGTATGGTTCAACGAAATGTAAGATTAACTTGACTGTGAATTGTATAAATAATTGTAATTGTACGTAATTGTAATTGTAATTTATAAGTAACATCTGTATATAGTATAAGAAGGTAGATGAATACTGTATTGTAATTAGTGTACGTCTTGTTTTGTAACGGTAAATAAAGATAATTTTCATTAAAAAAAAAAAAAAAAAAAAAAAAAAAAAAAAAAGAAAAGTGTGCAAGTGTTTGTGTAGGGTTTGAGTGTGTTGCGCGTTTGGCTGCAAAACGAGTTCATCCTAAATTATAGTGCCCGCATCTGTCATAACCGGCGGCAGGGTTTAAGTGTAAAGCCGCGCGCGCGCGTAGCCTACACACGACATAGCTAGAATGCACGCGTCAGCTGAGTGAATCCAAGGGTCCATTCTTTTGGGACTATTAATTCTGGCTATTCTTATTCCGGTTTAGGAGTAACAGAATACACGGAATTTCAATTTGGAAAAGAACGTTTCTTCTGAAAACGGAATAACCATGGCGGAGGTGACCTGAGAACTACTATGTCTGTACATGCGCAGGCGGCTGCGTAGGATTACCCGCGAAAAATTTCCCAAAAAGAACGCGTATTCTGTCTATTCCGAGGAAACCGTATTCCTTTCATTCTGTTCATTCTGTTATTATGAGCACAATGAACAGAATGATCATTCCGAAAACAGAATCGCTCCCAAAAGAATACAGATACCCTCTATTCCGAATATTCCTATTCCGGACTAGTCCCAAAAGACCACGCCCCAAATTTCTATAAAATTGTAAGTCGTGCGTGCAAAATACCGGAAGTTAAAATGCCACCTAAAATCGCGCAAACCGGAAATAAAACGTGCACAAAACATTTGTTTTTATCTCGAAATTTTGCTTTTTACCTTTTGTGGACAAAACTAAACTTTGACTCGACTTTTACGTTAATGACAATACGACTATATACAGTAAAAATTTATTTAATTAACTATTTCTGTGGCTTTATCGCCAACGAATTCATTTTGCATGGTCACTGAAAATTGACTTGTAGTCAGTGAAAAGTCAGGGAATTTGTTTTATACCGATCGATGGCAACTCTGTAAAACTTAACTTTTTTCCGCAATTAGTGCCTTAATGAACAAATCTTCTGTAGTATAATTAAATTGTATTTGCTCTGGTTATTGTATTGTTTGTTTTTGCTTCTTGTAACCCAGTCTTTATTAACGTAGAGTATCTACAATGGAATCTCTTCAGTTATACGATCACCACTGAGCCATAAAAATGAAGTCGGTTTTACGGGGATTTCAGATAAGAAATAATATTATAAGACCAATATCGCAAAGAAGGCCTAATAATATCGCATTCGGTGTTTTTTTTAGGGTTTTGACGAAAGTGATCGTCTCATTAACAAGGCGGGGTTACAATGTACCTGTAGCGGGGGTGACGTCATTTTTTCGTTTCATGCACCACCCGAGGACGAAACACGAAGTGAATCAAAAGCCATGAAGGCTCTTGGTAAACAAATAACATCGTACACAAGGCAAACAAAGGGGCTAATTTTCACGTTAGATAGAGTTCCTTTAGGAAAGAGAAATGCGTTGAAATATGCACGGATGTTTTTCTGTGGACAATAATCATCTCTTTCGAAAGGCGAATTTTTTTTTCCCAGAGGAACGACCCTCGTCGTGTTTGGTTAGAGTTTATTCCCTTGCCCTTTTAACACAATGGCAACCCTTTTATATACCTAGCTAGAGCAATAATTGCATCCCTTTCTTATACCTCAAGGATAAGCCAAAACAATAGAATTTTCTATAATCCCCACAGTTTTCCCATGCAGGCTTTCAGTCGTTGTGGTTGAGTTGCTCAAAGGCTCCACTCTTTCACATAGCTGCCATCTCTTTCACTTTGCAGCGGATTTTTTTGATCCTTTCATAAACTAGAAACTGCAATTTTCTCTACCCTTTCAATAGTATACCGCGAGCTTAAAAAGGCACCCCTTTCGGGCGGAGCCTCCCCGTATAGCCCACGATAGGGAGTACTACCCCCTCGGGTTTATCTTCCTAAACTGTGAGACTTCCATTTTTTTCAACTTTGTTTATAACTAGGACTACGTAATGACTAAGGACCCCCGTCATCGGTTACCATGGTTGCCAGAGGCGTTTCTCGCGCGTGCTTCTTGAAAGCACGCGAGAGAACTGTTAGTAAGTTAGTCATCGGTAAAATTGACGTCAAAGAGGAGCTTATAATGTATATACCTCCTTTACTGTTATTATTCACGTACGAGGTTAGCGCCTGTTCCCTTCTGGTATTTTTGAAGTTGTTGCCTGGCTCTTTCTGCTGAACACACGGCACAAACGTTCGGACTATCTTTTAAAGCTCGCGCCTCTGATCTATAGGTTGCGGAATCGTTAACCGTCGATTCGCGGGCATTAAAGGGACACTTTCACCAATTTTTAGGATAACTTTGAAAAGCTAAAAGACATATTCTAATCAGAGGAAATTCAAAAATACTGGTTGAGGTTCGTTTAAAACTACTCTACCAGTTCTCGGGACTATAATTAAGTGTATTTGGCTGCGGATCGCTAGGATAGAAATCGATTGCAACTTGAAAACATCAAGCTGATGTACAGTTTTTCTTTTGTGTCGTGGAAAAATCGCAGTAACTGTCTATGGTTTGCTCTTCCTTTGAGAAAATCATCTGATTTTCTTCTCTTGACGTTCTAGGAGTATTCTGTGTACGTGAAAAGGCATTTAATGTAATTTTCAGCACATTCTTCACCCAAAAAAGGTAAAAATCCCGTGACAGTGTCCCTTTAAAGTGAGGGTTATTTACCTGGAGCGAGTGGTTATGAAATATATTCCGTCGAAAAGAATAGAGGAAACCAAGCGAACTGAAAAATAAATACTCAAAGCTATTGCGACCGAGAAATAATAAACAGCGAAATTTCACAGGAAGCATTATACCGTATTTCCTCAAACAGTAGTCGTCCCTCGATTAATCGCCGCCCTCGAATAATTGCTCCCCCCCCCCACCTTGGTGGAAATGTATGAAAGTTACTTGATGTAGGATAAAAAAACAAGATATTTAGGGTGTGACTTCCCCCGAGCAATATCTCAAATAATAACCCTCCACCAGGTGCGAAAAAGTTAATAATCGCCCCCTGTTGTTATTGGAGGAAATACAGTATTCATCCGTGGTAGTTACTCGGTCCATATACCTTCAAGGCCAAGGACTGAGGTTAACACACGTTTAAGTTCACAGAGCATTTGACAAATGATTTCTCTCACCGTGCTCTCCAGAGAGATGGATTTGCCTTCGAAAATCTGGACAACTGGAACGTGAAATAAAACAAAGAGATTGGTGCCCAGTGACAAGCAGTACAATATAAAACCAGTGCGCAAAACATCGACGTAATAAATAACATCGCAGTGACGTGAAAAATGAGCCTTAGGCAGTCTTTAGATTTATAATTGAAAGTACCGTTCCTTGCTCGCGACCCTCGAGCCCGGGGGTGGGGGGGGGGGGGGGGTTGCAGGAGGTAAAAAATTTTGGCAAGTATTTTTCGAGTAGTTCGTAGGAATGACTACTAGGTCTGAGATAAGTTTACTTGGATAGTATGATAAATAAACGAACAAACACGACCATTCAAACAGTACTGTTGTTCTTCGTTAGTTGTAAGGATCCAAAATTCAGTATGAGATTCTTTTGGGTTTCATTTTGGTCCAGTGGATTTTTTGGGGTTTCGCTTCAAGCCCAAGGGATTTTTTGGGGTTATAATTTATGTCTCCATTCGCATTTTTTGCATATCTTTGCCTTATCTACTTCCCCGTCACTTAAAATCCAAGTTACTCAATCCCCACCCCTACCCCCCTTACCCGCGGGCGCTTGAGTATCTGTGCTAACTTTGGTTTTTGTTTACGTGACAGAAAGGTTGCTCATAGTTTTGTAGATTCAGTGTTCTCTCGACTAGCTTGACTAGTCGAACTTGACTCGGTTGAATTACATCTACTCAGTTTCTTTTTCACCAGAATCTCTCACAAGGCAAATTAATTTAAGAAGGCTAATTTATTTATTTATTTCAACAATTTTTAGACAGAGGTGTCCAGTTTAGCGAGGCTGGTTTGAATGGGGCTATGCTAATAGACAAAAGACGTCTCGTTTTTCTTTGAGTGGGCTTTAATTTTGATATCTGCACGCTTTGCTGACTACTAACAACCTAACTTCAAGTACGTAAAACCTACGCTTAGCTAAGCAAAGATCCCCGCAACGCGTTGTGATTGGCTAAAATTCCTGGTCTTTTCAATCGTCCTTAAACTGAAAGACGTACGGTTTCTTCTAGGTCCGCTAAAAGCAATCCTAAGACATTTTTTTAAATTGACGGTTGATCGACAAGTAGATAAAATAGGCTAAAACTGTTAATGCTCCAAATACCAATCACGACGGTTATTGGACTTCAAGGGCAATACCTTACACAGATGTCGCTGACAAATTACAAAAAAGCAAAGACTCGCAAGAGGTCCACATAAACTAATAAAAGTAATCAAACAAACTGATTGAACGTGTTCCGTTGGTCATTAATAAAATGAAACCAAGTTGTCTCACAGTTCATACGGACAACTTGGCCAGAATATTTCTCAAAACATGTGAAAAGAATAACTTTAGTTGGGACGCTTAATATAACGACTCCAGCGAACCAAAACAGTCCACCGGATAGTCACGTTATCAAAGCACGCAGAACTTTTTACACAAACGCTACGATATTTATTTTAATCTTGCTCGATAGAACAGTAGCTTTTTACGTCTTCAGAGTAAAAGAAATTAGTTAACTACACCTCACGCAATGTAAAAACAGAGGGAACTTTCCAAGCTGTGTACGCACCTTTTCTCAACTATCGCTAAAACGTACCAGCATGTCAGTTGTACTTTTCGACACGCGCGTGTTGCTTGGTGACTCTGCGGTGAACTCGTTGAGTCTCATTACACAATAAAGTCCAGCATCACTCTTAAAATGCAAAAGGGAAGCAAAACACTCGAAAGTATGAAAACGTTCTTGAGGTAAAAAAGTGCAAAATCATATCATAAAACCGTGGGCTTACGAGTCTTAAAATTGCTATATCGAACAAAAGTTTTAAGTGTTCAGTTTGCTTTTATCAGTTTCATATGATATCCAAGTCCCTTTTATGTCTGTTTGGAAACTGCTAAATGTGTAATTTTCAGTTTCTTTGCTACATGCAGTTAAATTACACACCAATGACATGTAATCAATGAATTAAATTTCTTATGTTAGTTATCGTTTGCATTCAAGTCTCTCCACAAATTGAGGAGAAATTGAATTGATATCGAACTAGAATTCAATTAGTGACTACTTGCTTATTCTCCATGTGACCCTACCACCGTAAGCGGTCTAAGAGTGGTTGCGTAACGCATGCGCGCTAACGGGACGTTTCGCTGTAATTTTGTATGAATATAATAACTGATATGCTCCAGGGGTGTATGTATAAATAATTATAGTCTAGAAGTGCTCTGTGGAATGCTGAATGAAAACGCATTTGCTCAATGTTCATGCTGGTCAGCTGCATGCCAAACGAATATTTGTTATACTTATCAACTACTATACTATGCAGCTACTCCCTATCTCGCGATACAAATAGCCTCTGCTTACTGCAAGGAACCTATCAATCAACTGTACTACACTAATATAGTGTACTTTTCAACAAGAAACTAGATAATTCTGCTTTCATCAGTATATTACAAAAATGGCATGTAGCATTGTTTTTACCCCGCAACTACGTAAGTAAGACTCCACGCTAATCCTGTGTTTTTTTTCAAAGCCGTAGTTCTTTACACGCCCCTTACTCAGGAAAGTGAAGCTGTTATTCCTCTCTTACAATATTCCCTATTTTTACGACGCGTTTTTACATGGTTTTCACTGCCTTTTATCAGGAATTAATATGACAGCGACAACAGAAATGAATTCATTAATCACATGCAAATGTTTCTAGGATATTATGGGTTACTTCGAAAATTCTTTTAAATGTCACTTATATTTTTAGCCGGGTGTAAACCATTTAAAGAGGAATCGTTGACAAAAACGTTGAACAATTGTGGCTTGTTACGTCCTCTCCTGGCTTGACAATTGAGCGTCTGAAAATAAAAAAAAGGTAAAACAATTCAATAAGTATACCGAGAAATGATGTGATGTGTTTGACATAAATCATTGTACTCGTTAGTTTGTGTACGGTTTCCGTCAACACTGAGATTTTTAATGTCAGTGGGTTTCATTGCTAGGTGAAGCAGGTGAAATAGAGTGTGTTGTCTTAAAATCTTGTAGAGAAGTATAGGGAAAAACACCTTAAAGGCGACAACAGGTTACAACAAGGCACGCCCAACAGCATTTTTCAATTACACTAAAGGTACAAATCGTAGTAACTTCCCTTACTACCCTTCACAACGTAGTTTTTCACGTTGACGAGTTGTCGTCTATTGACCTAGCTTATACTGTATGCGTGTTGGGGGAAGGGGACGAAGAAAGTATTCTTCAGCAAACTTGTGATTTACAACTCCTTCTTTTCACAGTGTGTATCCTTTGTTTCATTTTCGCGTTTTCTTTGCTGCTTTACTTTTGGACACCTTAGTTAAAATTGTGTTTGAGGACAACTGCACATATAGCTTACGAGAAAGACGCTTTTCGTCAACCAAGGTAAGACCTCTCCCTCAACCAACACCGCTCTTTTGTGGATTGAACGTCACTTTTTTCTTTAAAGTGCTATGTGGTGCTATGCCATTGTTTAAATTTCAAAGAATATTCTACTTACTATTCTCGGAATCTTGGTTTCCAAATTCAAGCCTGACGTCATCACCAATCAGTACAAATGGAGCCCAGTACTTCGCGGCAGAAAACGTCTCTGAATCGCGAAGAGTTTTCATGGCCTGGTGAAGAGCCACACTGGCGCTTTCTCCATCTTTGAGGTGTTGATAAAAACTCTTCATAAACTCGAAGGTTGCTTCGTCAGAAATTGCCCAGAGTGACACTAGAACAGAACGAGCACCGGCAGCCAGGAAAGCCCGAGCAATACCGACCACACCCTCCGAATTCACCTCCCCGCGACCACTGTGGCAACAACTGAGCACAACAAGCATTGCACGCAAACGAGCTGCTAGCACATCAGACATTTTAAGAATGTAGTCCTCTTCTTTAGGAATCTTGATCTTTAATCTTGGTATTCGATCTGGATTATTTTCCCACCCCTGATTTGGAGCCAAGGCTATTTCACCAGTTTCCTTTCGCCCATGTGCTGCAATATGAACTAAGGCAACTGACGTCATTTGTTCCAGCACCTTCTCTTTTGTTGCTTCTGTTCCTGTTAGTGGTTGGATGTTTAGAATTTTTCCTATCATAACCACTTCCATTTTAGCGCGTGGCAACTGACTGTACTTAGGCTTTATTTCCCAGATTCCTTCTTTGATAACTTTCTCCAGACACGGATCTCCGACGAGGAGGGCCCCACTTTTTCTGTGGTAGTCCTCAGGGGCATCCATGATCAGTTTTAAAGTTGTGAGCGAGGGCACAGTGTGGATTCTTATAGATTCGCTCAAAGCAGAAAATGGAGCTAAGCACAATGGACCATCTGGGACAATGATCAACTCGTCACCTTGACACAAGTCTGAGATGGGGGCAAGAATTGCACCATGTAATGGCTTTAAGGAGTCTGTGGTACACTGACAAGTCTTTGCTGCTTCCTCCTCGCTTCCTCTCTTGGACGAGGAGTCATCAGTGAGCTCATCTAGCGAACGATCTTCGCATCTAACACCAACACCAGCTTCAATTTCTTTCAAAGTAGTTTCCAACAAGAATGTAATAGAATCGTCTTTCCTTCGTCTCCCTTTTTTCTCTATTTTCACCCGTCGAAGCTCAACCTTGTTATCCCTATTGATAATCCAGAAGGTGATGATGTTGCCTTCAAGTCCTAAAAACACTATTTGTTTGTTTTTAGAGAGCACGTTTGAGATGTGAGAAATTGTTTCTTTAGGTTCAAATGACGCTGACGGAAGTGCTGTTAACCCATATCGTATTTTCAAGTCATCGACCAAAGCCTGTGCACGACCTTGCTCAGCAGCGCACAAAGCCTCAACAGTAAGGTCGAGTAATAACAGAGTCTGCCACAAACCATCGTAAGAAAAACAATGAAGGTCCCGAAAACTTATTTTCAGGGCATCTTCAGACTTAACACTAGCCCTCACGATATCAAAAACCTTTACGCTGGATTGGTAACATTCCTTGGCTTCTTGGAATTTTCCTAGGCTGCGATAAACTGTGCCGAGATTTCCATAGGCCATTCCTTCTCCGGCCCTATCGCCCACTTCTTTGACTATTGATAGCAATTTATTGGTGTACTCTATGGCTTCTTGGAATTTTCCTAGGCCGTGATAAGCGCAGCCTAGATTTCCATAGGCGTTTCCTTCTCCGGCCCTATCGCCCACTTCTTTAAGTATTGATAGGTATTTATTGTGGTACTCTATGGCTTCTTGGAATTTTCCTAGGCTGTAATAAACGCTGCCGAGTTTTCCATAGGCCGTTCCTTCTCCGGCCCTATCGCCCACTTCTTTGGCTATTGATAGCCGTTTATTGGTGTACTCTATGGCTTCTTGGAATTTTCCTAGGCCGTGATAAGCTCTGCCGAGACTTCCATAGGCCCCTCCTTCTCCGGCCCTATCGCCCACTTCTTTGGCTATTGATAGCCATTTATTGTAGTACTCTATGGCTTCTTGGAATTTTCCTAATCCGCAATAAGCGCTGCCGAGACTTCCATAGCCCATTCCTTCTCCGGCCCTATCGCCCACTTCTTTGGCTATTAATAAGTCTTTATTGGTGTACTCTATGGCTTCTTGGAATTTTCCTAGGCGGCAATAAGCGCTGCCGAGATTTCCATAGCCCTTTCCTTCTCCGGCCCTATCGCCCACTTCTTTGGCTATTGATAGCCGTTTATTGGTGTATTCTATGGCTTCTTGGAATTTTCCTAGGCTGCGATAAGCGCTGCCGAGATTTCCATAGGCCGTTCCTTCTCCGGCCCTATCGCCCACTTCTTTGGCTATTGATAAGTGTTTATTGGTGTGCTCTATGGCTTCTTGGAATTTTCCTAGTCCGGCATAAGCGCTGCCGAGATTTCCATAGCCCATTCCTTCTCCGGCCCTATCGCCCACTTCTTTGGCTATTGATAAGTGTTTATTGGTGTACTCTATGGCTTCTTGGAATTTTCCTAGGCCGTGATAAGCGCTGCCGAGATTTCCATAGCTCGTTCCTTCTCCGGCCCTATCGCCCACTTCTTTGGCTATTGATAGCCGTTTATTGGTGTACTCTATGGCTTCTTGGAATTTTCCTAGGCCGTGATAAGCACTGCCGAGATGTCCATAGGCCGTTCCTTCTCCGGCCCTATCGCCCACTTCTTTAAGTATTGATAGGCATTTATTGTAGTACTCTATGGCTTCTTGGAATTTTCCTAGGCCGTGATAAGCGCTGCCGAGTTTTCCATAGACCGTTCCTTCTCCGGCCCTATCGCCCACTTCTTTGGCTATTGATAAGTGTTTATTGGTGTACTCTATGGCTTCTTGGAATTTTCCTAGGCTGCGATAAGCGCTGCCGAGATTTCCATAGGCCGTTCCTTTTCCAGCCCTATCGCCCACTTCTTTGGCTATTGATAGGCATTTATTGGTGTACTCTATGGCTTCTTGGAATTTTGCTAGGCTGTGATAAGCGCTGCCGAGATTTCCATAGGCCATTTCTTCTCCGGCCCTATCGCCCACTTCTTTGGCTATTGATAAGTGTTTATTGGTGTACTCTATGGCTTCTTGGAATTTTCCTAATCTGCGATAAGCGCTGCCGAGATTTCCATAGGCCGTTCCTTCTCCAGCCCTATCGCCCACTTCTTTGGCTATTGATAGGCATTTATTGTAGTACTCTATGGCTTCTCGGAATTTTCCTAGGCTTTGATAAGTGGTGCCGAGATTTCCATAGGTCGTTCCTTCTCCGGCCCTATCGCCCACTTCTTTAAGTATTGATAGGCATTTATTGTAGTATTCTATGCCTTCTTGGAATTTTCCTAGGCTTTTATAAGCGCTGCCGAGATTTCCATAGGCCTTTCCTTCTCCGGCCCTATCGCCCACTTCTTTGGCTATTGATAGGCATTTATTGGTGTACTCTATGGCTTCTTGGAGTTTTCCTAGGTTGAAATAAGCGTTGCCGAGATTTCCATAACCCGTTCCTTCTCCGGCCCTATCGCCCACTTCTTTGGCTATTGATAGCCATTTATTGACGTACTCTATGGCTTCTTGGAATTTTCCTAGGTTGAGATAAGTGATGCCGAGTTTTTTATAGGCCGTTCCTTCTCCGGCCCTATCGCCCACTTCTTTGGCTATTGATAGCCATTTATTGGTGTACTCTATGGCTTCTTGGAATTTTCCTAGCCTGCCATAAGCGAAGCTGAGACCTCCATAGGTCGTTCCTTCTCCGGCCCCATCGCCCACTTCTTTGACTATTGATAGGCATATATTGTAGTACTCTATAGCTTCTTGGAATTTTCCTAGGCTGTAATAAGCGTTACCGAGATTGCTATAGGCCGTTCCTTCTCCGATCCTATCGCTCACCTCTTTGGCTATTAATAATCGTTTCTCTAGATCCTCTATACATTGTAACTTGCTTGCTGTCATTTTTATGTAGCCCTGTAAACATTGACAAAGAGGTTTACACAGACTTAGGATAATATAATTCAAGTTTATTTAGAACTCATTTTAAAACAAACTCAATACACGATTCTTAGATCAATTGCATTACAAACAGATCTTTGTGTGTCTCACTTGTTTTTCTGTTCATATCAACTGACTTACCCTTTTAGTTTCTAACTCATCCCTCCCTTTGCGTCCTCCTGCATCTTGCAGATCGTTTTGTTCATTGATAGCTTTGCTTCTTAATTGCAATAAATCCTGGTTGTTCTTGTCGATCTTAGGTAAGTCAAGAATGTAACATGTCGGTAGCAAAAGTTACGAATAATTCAATACAGTGAATTTGAAAATCGTCTTTAGTTAATAACATTTTTGGTTTTTGTTAAGAACAGTTTAGTTTGACTTGATCATTTAATGATTTGATTTCAATAACAGTTAGTTAATCTTGAAGTGATAGAGAAATCTTGAACGCCAATATATAATGAAATCGATGTTTCTCTTGTGAGCAATAGATTTCAAACTAGTTATTGTGCGCGGTCAGCACACGTTAACGGGAAGTGAAATCGTTTTTTTTAAGGTCAATCAAGCTACAATTGTTTGTGCAAACTAAAGTTGCAATTAAGGAATCAGGAGCTAAAACCGAGAGGGATTACAACACTTGTTATAATCCACAAGATACTAGGTAACTTTACGATAATGAAATATCGTAATTGCCTCACGTTTTCTGATTCGACGAACATTATAGATATTTTTAGGGTAACATCCCAGTGAAGGATACAGCTAATCCCTTATCACACCACGTGATTGCTTCTTCAAACTTATTTAGATGAACACAGGCACTTGCTCCTAATGATAAAAAATATTGAACATAATGATATGAACTGTTGAATATAATGAAAGAAAATATTGAACATGTAAAGTGAATATCCCATAACTGATCTTTCATTGTTTTTAGTACGCTAGGGCGATTTTAATACAATAGTATCCGGAACAGAGACCGACAAGGGCGACTGAATATAGGGGGCAGTCTGGTCAGATCCCATGTTTTTCCAACGTTTTAAACCTTTTTTGAAAAGTGTTAAATTATTGTAAAGCCAGCACCACTAGTACTGTTATCCATATCTGGCATAAGTTCTTGACTTAATTAGGTTTGATACTAGATTATTTAATTTTTTTTTATTTCATTTAAATAAAAGAGAAACCCGCCAGCCTTCTCCTAGTTTAGCAAGCGAATTTTGGTTTATATTCCAGTATTAAAGTATCTTCCCAGTGCTAAGCTTGCTTGCGTGTCTTAGTAAATTCACCGCTTTCAGAAGGACAGCATCACTTTTTAAGAAAACTTACCTCTTACAATTGCTTTGACGTAAGATGGTTGCCAGTCAATGGCAAGTTTTGCATCACTCAGTGAATCGTTGTAATTTCCTGTGAGTGAAATAATCCAAAAATATAAAGTAAATACATAAATAAACAAATAATGAAAGAAATAATGAAAGAAATATTGAATGAATAAATGAATGAATGATTGAATGAATGAATGAATGAATGAATGAGTGAATGAATGAATAAATGAGTGAGTGAGTGAGTGAGTGAGTGAGTGAATGAATGATTGAATGAATGAATGAATGAATGAATGAATGAATGAATGGATGGATGGGTGAATGAATGAATGAGTGAATGAATGAATGAATGAATGAATGAATGAATGAATGAATGAATGAATGAATGAATGAATGAATGAATGGATAGATGGATGGATGGATGGATGGATGGATGGATGGATGGATGAATGAATGAATGAATGAATGAATGAATGAATGAGTCGACAGTTGGATGGATGGATGGATAAGTGGGTGGGTGGGTGTGTGGGTTTGTGTGTGAGAGTGGATTGAAGGGTGGGTTAGTGGATTGAAGGATGAATGAATTTTCTTACCGAGATAGAAGTTTGCCGTGGCCCTGTTGCTGTAAAGTTGGGCCTTCAATTCTTCATCCTTGCAGCTCATCTTAATTCCTTCAGTATAGCAGTAAATGGCGTCGCTGAAACTTTTCTTTGTGAAATAGTCATTACCTTCGGTTTTGTATATCTGCCCTATTGCTGAAATAAGTATTATTCAGATATTAGCAAAACTTAAGGAAAGTTGACCTCAAGACACTTGTTTTCTTATTAAAGTAAGGAGGTAAAACTGAATAATTATTAAATATTAATTTGGATCGAATTCGAAGGGTTATAAACGACGAAGTCGAAGTCCTTAAAACAAGAATAATATGTTTTCAAAATGCTCAATTAATCACTTAGCTTGTTTGCAAAAACATTTAAAAGGCAAAGCGTCGAAGAAAAAATCGTTTTAGGTTATAACTGTACAAAGTTTGTTTTAGAGCCCTTTTCACTTCAAATTGTGGAAGAGAGTTGCTACAGGAAACAATAGTCGGCTCAAAATGGAAAAGGATTCCTCCGAAATAGTTTGTTTATTTCTAAGTTCACTGTGAAGTTGTTTGGAAATGGCCTATTATCATATCTGGTGGTGGAGATGTGGAGATTGGTTTTGCTGAGCGGAAATCTGACCAGTAGACGGTACAAGGGCTCGACACTATATTCTATATTCTTTGTTGCGGAGAGTGATCGAGTTGCTGATTCTTGTTGCTGATCTGCAACGGCTGGTGTTTACAATATGCGAATGGGCTTAGGATGTTCGACATCTTTTTCTATTGCTCAAGCGACGTACGCTTGTGCACTGTACGACGCTCGCGCACTGCACTCTTGCATTACATTATATTTGGGTCGAAAAGATGATTCATAACAAGGTACATTTGATGTCAACGGAACAATAGGTTTTGTCACCATGGCTCGATATTTTTAAACTTACTGTGAAAATGAAAAAAAGAGGTTAAGTGACTGAATTTTTGAAACAAATTTGCTTTATAAATTAAATAAATGACTTAGTTCAACAGGAATCTCCCTGTCGCTCATAGTTAAACCACCTCCCATGGAAGTTCAAGGGTTTCACTCCTGTCGGGGACTCGAAGTTTTTAGTGACAAAACTGAAAACAGTTTAACACCGGTTCAACATTTAACATCTCTCACTGTATTAACGTTTTCACGTTTGTTCTCACCTTTTAAAGTGTCGTCATCGAAGTTCAGAGTTTCCTCTGCATCTGTTGTGACGTCAGTTCCCCCACTTGTAGCTTCCGTTGGACTTTCCATGACTGCTATGAATCTTTCTGAAATTTGCCAACTGTACTGGATACAATTTTAAAAAGTATGTTTAGTTAATAATGTTATGCCGGAGTCAGAAAGCTATCGTAAAGCGCTTGGCGTTCGCAGTGGCATGAAAAGTGGTATTTCTCAATTGATTAATGTCATATATTTAAAAATGAAGATAGTCACAACTTCAATACAGTACTCCACTCCGACATTAACACCATAAATACTTACTTCTGAAAGTTGACACAAAAGTGAGCAGAATAATTTTACTCTTATTGCTTTCATTCATTCATTATTCGCAGTTATCCACATCCAATAGAACGATAACATGGATAAATAAACAGGCTAAAACCGATAAACGTTGCCTGTACTAATTTTCAAATTATTATTTAATCGGTATAATTATCGTATTAAGGCTTTGCCTTGAGAACAAAGAAAAGTATATTAAGGTAAATAACAGCTTTCATTTTTTTCTTGACACATAAACAAGCAAACCAGTATAAACAAAATCTTGTTCACATCCTGATAACGAGCTTAACCTGATAAGGATTGCACAGAAGCCTTTTTAATTTATCCTAACAGAAACGTCAGCAAGGCAGCCGAGGCATACGTAGAAACAACAGTGGAAAGAATAGGAGTTTTAAGAACAGACCAACCGTCAAAACCAGGCTTCCAACACGGAAGATTTTACTTACTGCTCGCTCGAATGCTCGCGGCGAAGAAATGTGGCTTGAAACTTTGTACATTTATACTCGACACACCTCGAAATCTAATGTACGTCATATTCAAGATTTCGTAGTCTTATGGAAGTTCAAATTGTCACAATTCCTGAAGTTTTTGCCTTTAACTCTTAATGTCAAAACTGTTGTGAAGTGCTATACACCGTTAAAAAAAAACGGAGAAGTACTTTGCTGTATTGCTAATTTCTATGAAGTACAAGGTGGCTCTAAGCGTTTAAATTTATGAATGAAATACAAAATGTTAGCAATCAAATAAAAGCTCCTGAACAGTGCTTGCAAGTCTTTTTGTATGTTTTGCAAAGCATGTCCTCAGATATTGGCTTAGAATCTATTAATCTCCATTCCCCATAAAGATTAGAACGGCAATCCTTCTGAAATTTTTTGTTAGTTTATATTTCGTCCTCAGCAAAATTTTGACAACATGGACACTCAGCAGAAGAGCTTAAGTGTCTCGTCTTGTTGCAAATTCTTAATAGAATTCAGTTTCCAGTAAAAAAAAACTTACCAATATCTACCAAAGCTGGCTACTAAAAGCTCTTTTTGGCGTTTGTCAGTTAGGCGGGGTCAACAGAAGCCTGCAAGGAGGGAAATTTCACAGTGACAATTTATTCATTTATCTTATTTTGTGGACTCTAGTTTGTACAGAAAAGCAGTCGACGATATGGGCAAGCTTTTATGGTTAAAGGTTCCTAATGGAAGCATATAAATATCCCTCACACGAAAGTAACGAATGAGAATCTGAGTTTAGGTTGTTCGCTAACGGGAAAATTTATACAAGAGACGAGTTATCCGTCTGTAGTGTAAATTAAGCGACAACATTGGTAGTTTTTTAGTGAATTATGCGATTCTTAATATGAAGCTTAAAGTTATGATCCGTACATCGAACTCTTCCTTTGTCGAATCCAAAATTCATTTGGAACGATCCCAATAATTGACGGAAACAGCTGTGAAAACATCTTTTTCATAACGTCGGATGTCAATCAAAGACATTAAAAAATATAATATTTTAAAATGGATTTATGAAGTCTGCTTTTGCCGTTGAAAGTGTTAATTTAACTCTGTAATGAAAATTTCCAATAATGCTCATTTATAATAAGGATTGAATTTCAGATATGTGCTTGTGTTTCTTTCCATCAGGCTGGCCCAGTTGACACACCCAAAAATTTTTCAGCATTATTCAAACGTTAATTCAGTTAAATTGCCACCCTTAAAAAAATGAAGTAACCGATCAACTAGAAAATATCGTCATTCAAAACCCTTCTTTTCAGAATTAACTCCTAAAGTAGTGTACAACAATCAGATAGGAGAATTCATGCGCAAGTCTTTAGACTGATAGATTGAAAAATGCGAAAGGGGAATGGACGTAAAAAGGGAACTTTACACCCGGATAAATTCAAGTTAACGATGAACACAAGAATGTGATTTTTGATTTCACAAGCAAATAGGGTCGATCTAATCACACCATTTGAACAGAAACGTTCTTGAACAGTGCAGCTTAAGTCAGTGGAGAAAATAAGGCCATAAATATTGGATGGTTGACAACTACGAGGTTGTCTCTTCTATTCGTTCACATTATCCTAGAAAATTGCTGCTTTTGAAACAAAACTGATTTTTAAGTTTCGGCCAATTGTAAACAAGAGACAGCGCCGCACTCTTAATTTTAGGAAGCTATTTAAGCTTAAAAAGTAAATATGAAACTCCACGTTTACTCAATTAACTTTATCAAAAAGGAATTGGAAATATATTTTTAAAAAGCTAATTCAGCCAAATTAGGAAAAAAAACCCCGTCAAAAGGCGGAAGTGAAATGTCCCAAGCTAAAAGATAGTAAATAGAAAGACGCTTTTTTCAAGAATCTTTTCGAAAAGGTCTTTGTCTACCAAAAAAATTCCTTAAATTGATAACACAAAGAAGAAAATGTTATTTAGTGCTTAAATTTATAACATAAACTTTTCCTTATCTTGGCAAAATGTTCTAGAACCGAAAAATCACTTCTCTTGCCATCAGGTTTCACTTTAAGTTCACTGCATGTCATTTTATGACACAGTAGACATGTGGTGTCTTAGAATTAATTTTAGCATGCTAACATATAGGTAACTTTAGCAGTTAAAAGTAATAAACTTATACGCAGTTAGATGCAACGTCACGTCTTATTCTTATTTTTTAGCGAAGTTGTTATAATCTCACTATAAATTACTTACCGAAGCTAGCTGCCAAAAAAAGTCTTCTCCGGTGAGGCAATCAGAAAACAAACCTGCAAGACAAGAAAATTCCCATTAAGATTCATTTCCACTCAGTTGTCATGGTCAATACAAATATTATGTTATTACTCAACTCATCGAGTACAAGGGTTGTTTTGCGCCGATACAACATCCCAAGGAAAAAGAATAGAAAAAATGGAGCGCAAACTATGAGGGTGAACTCCTTGAAGAATGGGGCTCATGAGTAGCAGACAATAATCAACAGTCTAGCAGCTCATAAGCCGATCACAAACGTTAGTTAAGAGACCGCAGAAACACGAACTTAAGCATATAACAATAACACAGGGGGCTTAATTTCTAATTTATGATATATATAAACGTCAGCAAGGTAGCCTAGGCATACATAGAACTGACACAAACGTAAGAAGAACAAAGGAAATGGTTCCTAATTAATGAATCAATTGTAGAGTTAGTGTATCTAATAGAGTAAGAAAACGTTTGATTCCTAAGCTTGTGTAGATGGCGGTTTCCGTGCTGAAATAAGGGTTATCTCATTTGCGATACTACTTGTGCGGTCAGTGGAAACTAGGCTTTCTACTCTCACAATTTTTACTTGTAGTTCGCTCGAAAGCTCGGGGCTATGTTATGAACTGTGGCCTCCGGAAAAAGGCCAGCAGACACGAAGAGTACAATTAAAAGCTATGAAATATAAATTTACTTCAATTTTCGTAATGCCTCAAAAGGTAACGTAAGTCAAATACAGGATTTTGTAATCTTGTGGAAGCTCAATTTGCCATAATTTATAGAGTTCTCTCAAGCGGTTTTACCCTTTAAATGGGCTATGTCACGCTATTTTAGTATCTTTTTAAAAAGCTAAAAAGTGTCTTCCCATCAAAGTGTCCAGGCATCGATTGAATTCCAAAAATAATGGTCTAGCTTTGTTATTAAAGACTATCTTACGGCACTGAAACTGTTTCCTGTCGTCTGTTGCTACCGATGGCAAGGATGGAAATGGATTGAAACTTGAAAAAATTGGCCCAATTTTTTCAAGTTTTGATGCTATGTCTTCAAAAATCACCAAAAAATTATTAGGGTTAGCTCTCCCTGATAAAATTCATTTGATATCTTCCTCATAGCTTTGCAGGAGCATTTTGTGTATGAGTAAAGACACCTAGTAATGATGTTAGCACATAATTGACCTAAAATAGCAAAATCCTCGTGACGTAGCCCCTTTAAATCAGTCCGAGTTAGTGTCAAGACTTTGTAAAGTGTTGCCATTGAAACGAAAGCAAGTGAACAGTACTTTGTTGTATTGCCATTTTAATACGCTATTACAAGGTGGCCCTAACTTTCAAGTTTATGAATAAGTACTAGAATATTAGAAAGCAAAATTTATGAGCTCAGTCCTTACCTTCTCTGAATCTTTAGGACATTTTAAAGGAGCTACGTCACGGTATTTTCATTCATTTTTCTGATCTGAGAGAATTACTTTTACATCGAAGGAAACCTCAAAATAATAGTTTCCTGAGGTAGAAAAACACCAAAGAATCATAATAAACCAAAACTAAACAAGAATGGTTACGACTGAGGAAGATCAAGACAGATTACGAATATAACTTGAAAAAATTGGCGTTCAGTCCACGACGTAGCTCCTTTAAATCTCCGTTTATGCAAATTGGAATGTCAACCCTTCTTAAATTTTCTGTTAGCTAAAATTTCGTCCTCAGCAAAGATTTGGTAGCTTGAACATTATATAGAGGAGCTTTAATGTCTCATCTTGTTGTGAAATCAGTCTCATTAGAATTTAATTTCAGTACAAAATACTTACCAAAAGTTACTGAAAGCTCTTCTTGGCGTTTCGTAGTCACAGGGGTAAACAGAAGCCTGCAAGGGGGAAATTTTACAGTGAAAATTATATCACTTATCTTATTTCGTGGACTGATTTGTTCAGCCTCTTAAAGACCTTAGTCGAACTCAGTAACTACAACTTAAAAAAGAGTCGGATTATCCATCTCTAGTGGAAGTTAAGCAATAACTTCGATAGTTTCTAGCGAATTATGCGATTCTTACAATGTGAACGTTTTACTTCTTTCAGACTTTGTCTAAACATCGAACTCTTCACTTGTTGAACCCATAACTCGTTCTAAACTACCTTAATAATTCTCCGAGCCAGCTGTGAAAAAGAACGTTTTCTTAATACCGGATATCAATAATGGATTTACGAAGCCTGCTTTTGCCACTGAAAACGTTAATTGAACTCGGTAACTACAATTTTCAATAACGCCCATTTATAATAAGGATTGAATTTCAGATGCATAGTTTGTTTTTTGGAGTTCTGCTTTTGTTTCTATCAGGCTGGCCCAGTCAACACACCCGAAAATTGTTGAGCATTGTTCAAACGTAAATTTAGTTAAATTGCTACTCCTAAAAATGAATTAACTGATCAACTACAAAATATTATCGTCACTCAAACCCCTTCTTTCAAAACTAACCTCTAAAGTAGTGTACAACAACCAGAAAGGAGAATTCATGCGCCAGTCTTAAGACTGATAGATTGAAACATGCAAAAGTGGAATGGACGTAAAAAAACTATGCACCCTGATAATTTCAAGTTAACAATGAACAGACGAATATAATCCTTGATTATATACAAGCAAAGAGAGTCGATTTGACCACTATTTGAACAGAAACGTTCTTGAACTGCGCATGTGCAAATTGAGTCAGTGGAGATCATGGTTGATAACTACGATATTGTCTCAAAACAATTTTGAGCTTCCCACTGTAGCTCTTCTATTCGTTCACGTTGTCCCAGAAATTTGCTGCTTTTCGAACAAAAACTTATCCCAAGTTTCGGCTAATTTCAAATTAAAAGCCGGAGACGATATGTCCCGAGCTAAAAGATAATAAATAATTTTAAAGTGACGCAAAACAAGAACCTTCACGAAAAGGTCTTTGTCTACAAGAAATTCCTTAAATTGATAACATGAAGCAAAAATGTTATTTAGTGCATAAAATTACTTTAAACCTTTCCTTATCTAGGCGAAATGTTCTAGGAGCCAAAAATCACTTCTCTTACCATGCATCGGGTTTCACTGTAAATTCACTGCATTTTAATCTATGACACAGTAGTCATGTGCTGTCTTAGAATTAATTTTAGTACATGAACACAACTTTATACCCAGTTAGATGCAACGTCGCGTCTTATTCCTAGTTCAGCGTAGTGGTTATAATATCACTATAATTTACTTACCGAGACTAGCTGCCAAAAAAGTCTTCTCCGGTGAGGCAATCAGAAAACAAACCTGCAAGCCAAGAAAATTCCCATTAAGATTTATTTTTACTCAGTTGTTATATGGTCAATACAAATATTATGTTATTACTCGACCCATGGAGTGGTTGCTTTGTGTGATACAACATCGCAAGAAAAGAGAATAGAAAAAATGGAGCGCAATCTATGAGGGTGGAGTCTTTGAAGAACGGGGCACATGAGTAACATATAATAATCAACAGTCTAGCAGGTCATAAGATCACAAACGTTAGTTTCGAGACCGCAGAAACACGAGCTTTAGCATATAATAATAACACAGGGGACTTCCTAATTAATCCTAATATAAACGGCAGCAAGGCAGCCTAGGCATACATAGAACTGACACAAACGCAAGAAGAACAAGGAAAATGCTTCTTGATTAATGATTGCTTTTCAACAGAATCAAATGTAGAGTCAATGTATCTAATTGAGTGAGAAAAGTTTTGATTCCTTAAGCTTTTATGGATGGCAGTTGCCACGCTGAAATAAGGGTTATCTCTTTTGCGTTTGTACTTGTGCAGTAAGTGTAAACCAGGATTTCAATTCCCACAATTTTACTTGTAGTTCGCTCCACGGCAATTAAGTGAGCTCTGGCCTACAGGAAAAGGCCAACAAACACAAAGAGTACAATTAAAGGCCATGAAATATAAATTTTACTTCAATTTTTGTCATGCCTCTAAAGCTGACGTACGTCATACATAGGATTTCGTAATCTTTGTCATAATTCCTTGAGTTCTGTAAGGCGGTTTTAACCTTTTAAATCTTAATGTCAAAATTTTGTGAAGTGTTGCTATTCAAACGAAAATAATTGAAACGTACTTTGTTGTATTTATTTGCTATTTTACTACTCTATACAAGGTGGTTCTATATCTTAAGTTTTTGAATAAATACTAAAATGCAGTGCTTGAAAGGGTCGCTGCTTGTTTTGCAAACTAAATAATAGAGGGCAAAATTTGTGATCCCAGACGTTAGCTTAGAATCTACTGATAGGAAATTTGAAATCTCCACTAATGAAAATTAGAACGGCAATCCTGCTAAAATTTCTTTTGGCTCAAAGTTCTCATTAGAAGTAAATTTCAGTATAAAATACTTACCAATATCCACCAGGGCTAGTTACTAAAAGCTCTTCTTGGCGTTTCTCAGTCACAGCAACAATTTATTCACTTATCTTATTTTGTAGACTGATTTGTTCAAGAAAGCAGTCGACGCTATGAATAACCATCTGAAAATGCGATATACAGGATTTCATTAACTTAAATTCACCTCAAACAGAAATTTGATCATTTCTGGAAGTGAATTTGTTTTTAGTTGTTTGCAAATTATCCTAATGGAAGCATGATATAAATATCTCTGATACCTCGAAAGTCGCTAATGGTAAATTAGCAAAAATCAAGAAAAGGATTACCCGTCTCTAGTGTAAATTAAGCAATAACGCTAATAGTTTTTAGTGAAATATGCCCCTCTAAGTATAAAACAGTTTTAATTTTTAAGGATGTAGTCCACAAATCGAACTCTTCGCTTGTCGAACGCAAACACTCATTCCAAACTGACCACAATAATTCTCCGAATCAGCTGTGAAAAACAACGTTTTATCAATATCGGAAGTCAGAAAGAAATTTTTAAATAAAAATGATGTTTTAAAATGCGTTTACCAAGTCTATTTTTGCCTCTTGAAAACCTTAGTTGAATTCGGTAACTACAATTTCTACAGGAAGCGGAGAGTATAAGTTAAGCAATGACGTTGACAGTTTTAAGCGAGTTATGCGATTCTTAAAGACTTTGTCCAGAAATTGAACTCTTCACTTGTCCAACCGAAAACTCATTCGAAAGGACTCGAATAATTCTCCGAACCATGCTGATGTGAAAAACAACGTTTTCTCAATATCGGATGTCAATAAAGGAAATTTTAAAATAAACATGATATTTTAAAATGCATTTACCAAGTCTATTTTTGCCTCTTAAAAACCTTAACCGATCTCAGTATCTTTAACTTCGAATAAATGTTCTTTCTTTAATAAAGATTGTATTGCAGATTGCTTGTTTTTTGGATGACTAGTCACTACTAAATTTGGCTCAACATACTTTCCAAAAAAAAAAAAAACTAGAGGAAGGCTCATCTTTTAGTTCTTGAACTGGTTGTTTTTTCCTTATTACTAGCTCAGTGGTAGAGCATCTGGACTAGTAACCAGAAGGTCATAGGTTCGACTCCTGTTGGGAGAACTCGGATTTTTTTTCCTAGTCGCCTGGGTCACTAACAAAATAAAAACATCTTTCCCAAGTACGGTTTCTTTTGACAAGAATCCGGGCATTAATGCGCCGCTCAATTCGAAACTTCAACATACCCCCCGCGCATACCCCGGGCATTTGACTGTGCATCGTGCCCGGGAAGGGGGGAATTTGAACGTTGCGTTTGAAGGGTGGGGAATTTGAACCGGATTTATCTCTTGTTCTGACGTAATACGCCCGTGAGTTTTTTCGGTTTTTGCAGGGTTTGACGGATTTACAAGACAGAATTTCCTCTTTGTTAGTGAATAACTCTTTCAAAAGGGTCTTTAAAAGATGTTTGAAGGTGTCATTACGGCATATCTCTCTGAAAAGCGTGTAAAGTGTTTGATTGAAGACGAAATTTGTCTTTGAGGAGAGGTATTTTAGTAGTAATTGGTGGGGCATCATTTGAACGGCTTTTTTGCCCCGAGGGGAGGGAATTTGAACAAGCCAATCTTGAAAAGTTCAAATGCCCGGTGGGTTGCCCGGGGGGATGTTGAACTTTCGAATTGATCGGCGCATAAAGATATAACGTCTTTCGAACAAATACAGGGTTCGTACGGGTCTTGGAAAACCTGAAAAGTCCTGGAATTTTATTCTGGCATTTTCCAGGACTGGAAAGTCCTGAAAAATTAATGGAGGTCCTGGGAAATCTTGGAAATCTATAGACTCTTGTAATAAAGGTTTCTTCAAAAACGATTTTCTTCAGTATTATTTTTGGAGTTCTGTTTCGTAAGGGTTTACTGCTTCAATTATTGTGCATTTGGAAGTCCTGGAAAAATGTCTTTGAGTCCTGAAAAAGTCTTGGAAAAGTCCTGGGAAATTGTTTTTGAAAAAGGGTACGAACCCTGATATATTTCCCTTGGGTGATCGTGGTTCATTCGTCCTTTTGTTTATCATTTCCTTTGTCAATTTGTTTATTTGTCCATTCTTCCTTTCGTCAGTTTATGTGTTCTTTCATTCGTCGATTTGTTACTTGTCCACTCGTCAATTTGTTCAACACAACAGAGTGTGTTCGTTGTTTAACGGCAGATCTGTCTCGACAGGTGATTCAGCTGAAATAAGCGAGGGCAAGTGGACAGCAGAACCGTCAGTGCTTTTAAATCCATATGCGAGTGGAGCTTCGTTCTCAAGAGGAAGAATATCGAGAGATCCGTTACCGTCAAGACCTGATGAAGAAACTACAAGAACAGAAAATATCGCTGGTCATGTGTACCAAAATAATAGACATGAAGAGGATGAACTTAGAGACGTCTCAATTGTCTTGAAAAATCCAGATGTTCAAGAGACTCTTTCTAGATCGTTGCCCAGATCGAGAGGTGATTTTCCTGACTTGCCAGAGGTGCATGAACAAGAAGAATTGGAATTAGGGCATCAACATTATCATCATCATCGTGATGTAGTTGATGGTAAGTGTGTTATAACGATTGTAGTTATAAAGGTAACGACCCACTCTTGTTACTGAAGGGGTGGACTTAGAGTTGCATTTTTGTGAAATAGTTTGTGATTTAAATTTGTTCTTAGGCGTCGGACAAACGTACTATGGTCTTTGTTTAAGCTGTTTTAAAATAAATGGTGGCTGCAAAAGCAAAGAGAAAGCCAAATTTCAAGAAACTGAAATTCGCTGCGTGGTTGGCTTTAATGAGCAAAAGCAAACCTGTTTTTACATCAACTCAGCAATACAAGCACTAATTGAAAGAAAAAAAAACTACCTCGAACATTGGAATTGCAGTAGTTCGATTTACAACTAAACAGAATAAATGTGTTTGTAGCATGTTTTTTGCTTATAGCAGGGACAATGCTATACCATACTTCAATCTTTTAGAAATTCTTACATTGGAAAACATTTACAAATTTAAAGTAGCCCTTTTCACACATAAAATTACTAATAACGTAACAAACGTCCCAATGATATTCAAAGGAACCCTTACCCTAGCCTCTGAGGTTCATAGTTACAACACCAGACTTGTATCCAACCTTAGTTTTCAGCGGCCAAGGATAAGCAATAATTATGGATCTGCCACTTTTGCTTTTGTTGGATCCAAAATCTGGGAAACCATTCCCTCTAAATTAAAAAAACTCCCTTATTAATATAATAACTTCTATAAGCGTTATAAACTGTACCTTTTAAATACTCACTGAGTAATTTGATTTCTCTGCCTTCACTATCAATAATCATTTCTATTGTTTTTATGTGAAATCTTAGATAAGACTTTATGCACTGTTAATTTTCCTTTTTCCGTTATATGTTACTTGTAGTTCTATGTAAATGTCTACGCCAGTTAGTTGCACGTGGCAGTGACCAACTCGAAAGCCTAAGCTCCTTTCGTCAGTGCGCACATTTCACCTTTCATGATTTATGTAATTTGTTGTTTTTTCGTACTTTTGTAATGTATTGTAATTTCTGTAGCAACCTTTTGGAATAGTGCAAAAAAATAAAACGTGAAGGTGAAAGTGAAGTATTTTACGCCCTCTTCCCATAAGTAGGTGTGAATTTCACGCCTGGCATATCCTGGACACCCAAACTTGTGCAAATTTACCCCTGAGTTATGTCAGCCAATTTTGATATTGCTTTAATACGAAGCTTTAATGTTCCTTAAAGGCACTGTAAATAGTAGTCTTAGGTTACGAATGGACAAGAAAGAAATGAATTGCAACTGGAAAAAATTAGGCCAACTTTTTCGAGTGTTTCCCTTTTGTCTTGCAAAATTCGCTTAAAACTGATAATGGTTTTTTCTCCATTTGAGAAAATCCGTTGATATATTCCTCCCAGCTGAGTTGACGAGAATAGGAACTTGGTTTTAATTTTAGCGCAGTTTTAACTGCTGAGCTTTAAAAACCTCGTGACGGAGGGCGCACAGTCTTTGTGCAGCTGGCCGCTAGTAAATGCGGCAGAACGATTCAAAAGCTAAGTTTATTAAGTTCATAATTATAAACTGTGGAGGAAAGGCAAAACTGATCACGTGGTTGTTAATTCGACCATTTGCGTTTTTCGTCAACGCAGCGTTCAACATTTGTTTTGGTTTTGTCTGACGCCCTGTGATTGTTTTATATATAAAGAAAACCTAATGCCTTTTTCTTAACCAATTAAAATTTAAACTTGAACTGATCGTGTCCCGCTTTGCTGCGCTTGGCGGCGGTTCCATTCGAGTTCTGATTGGTTCTCGTATTGTTTGCGTCTTTTGCAATTCGCAAACGTTTTTAAAGGATTTTTGGTTCTGCAATCGTTAACGTCAATAACGTGAGGAGGTACGGATAAATTTTGTGGTTGCCTAAGAGAATGTATGTTCAGTTGATCCCCAGTTTGTCATTCAAAGTTAGAGGAAAAAAGTACATTTAAAGGTAATTTAATAATTTGAAGGTAATAATTAATCGATGGACTCTAAAACATTCAGCTAACAACCCGACGTGCTCTCGCCTCGGAGTGGACTTTCTGGTGATGTGCATAAAAATTTTATCCCTTTTTTATTCTGTGAAAATTCAGGTGTATTGCCCCCTAAATATAAAGTCATAGAACGGTTTTCAAATGAGTGTTGAAGGTAATATACGTAAGCTCAACGCCTGTTACTTGTATTTACTTCGGGCTGTGATTGGTTCATTGCCTTGTTACGTCTGTTGTGATTAGGCAGAGTAATCACTTTGGTTTATACTCAATTAAAAACTGTTATTTTTGTTTTCCTCCATAGCAGGTACTGAGGAAGACCTTGATTATCAAGGACTGGTGAAAGGAAAACGAGTACGCAGTATGTTTGTATGTCCGAGTTGTAACGAAAACCCAGATTATCAAACACTTAGCGGATCAGGCCACTGCCCACATGAAAGACAAGAGAAACGCAGGCAAAAGAGTGCGTCGTTTTATGAGAGTTTAGCACTTGAAAGAAGATCACGAGAATCTGTTTATGCGAGTCCGTCACATGTTGGTCGGGAATCAGCTCTTGAGGTAGCGTTAATTTTTTTGTACTTGTTTCGTAAGCATAACATAACGTTACGTAACATAACATTACATTACATTAACCTATTCCTAACCCAACCTAACGTTTAATCGAGGTGCAATTAAAAAAAAACTGTAAAATACAACTTGAAAAGGAAAAACATGAGGTTAACCCTATAACGTTTCCCTACAAATAAAAATATAAATAGAAATAAAACAAGATATTATATATAAATTTAAATAATTTACATTAAGTATGTATCAGTATGTGTAATGGATATTAAAATTTTTTTTACATGCCATTTAACGCAACCTCGTCCCCAGGGCCTTCTCCTCGTTCAAAATGGTGGTCGGAGAAACCCCTGGCCAAGGCTGCTGAAATACTCCAAGAATCGTGGAGTATTTTGTCACGTGACACACGACTGGCTTAAGATGTCGTTTTTGGGGTAAAGAGTCATTTAAATTACGTAGACTTAAAGCACGGGGCTCTGTTGTACGAACGCCAGATAACAACGCTAACCTGACATTAAAATTTAACCGTCTCCTGTTTCTCGTAACAAACAAACAAACAAACAAACAAACAAACAGACAAACAAACAAAACAGGTCAAACCATAGGGCAAAAAGGATTCACAGAAAACCTTATCGCTTGGTTAGCAGATTGAATTAATAATTGACGCTAACCCCGGATTAGCTTAATCCTGCTTTAAACAACCCGGCGTAAGCATCTCTTCATTATAGATTGTCAAGTGTTGATTCTTTAGATTGTTAATGTTCGAGTGTATACTTATAGCAGACATGTTACTGTGACGACTAATTGCCTGACATTAGGGGCGAAATTCTCGATACGAGGGGGCGAAATGTCCGGAACGATTTGACCGACACTCTTAGAATGTAAGACCGACTTGCTGGCACTATCCATTCTGTTGTTGCACCTTTCATGCAATAACCGCTGACCTACAGTTGTCTCGAGTTCTACTTCTCCGATATTACATTTGGCAGCAATGAATACCGTACCTGGGGCCCGTTCAGTCTCGAAAGCCCCAGTAACTTTTCGGGTCCCGAGCTATATTTCAAAATCCAAATCTACGGAATGGAGGTGTAGCTTTTAACCCGCAAACCAGCTCGACTTGTTTCGTCAACTTAGAATTTACTTCTTAGCTTTAAAACCAGCAAAATTTGAATCTTTAAGGTCAATTTTACGCTCATAAAATCGCTTTCCGGGTCCAAAAAGTTATCAGGGCTTTCGAGAAACGGGCCCCTGGACTAGGTGCCTCTCAGACATCAAAGTGAACGTAGCTTTGTACGTACGCGTACCCATAATTAACCATGGTGCTGATGCATGGTCGAGATCTGGGGCGCTTTCCTTTCGATAAAAAAGGTTAGGTTTTCTGACAGCTTCTGGCGGCGAATTGATCAGAAAATTTTATTGGCCTGTACCGGAAATTCCTAGGAAAAGGACAATTTCGCCAGGTATAATCAACTTGGACACTGTTCCATTAATTTCACGCGTACGGTTTCGATGTTCTGGCAGAGGTCTTGGCACCGAATGTGAACGATCCACATCCCGTGTGGCATCAAGTCTGAACGCTGCTGTAAAATCGAGGTAACGAAAAGAAAACTCTTTGATTTGAATTGGTAAACAAGGGACACACGGGGAAGTGTGGAAACTAAAGTACAAACGGGTGTGATCTGAGATTTAATGGTTGTTTCGTAGGACGAAGGTAATGAGAACGTGGAAGGGATGCCTGAGTATAACACACTTGAACCAGAAGACACGGGTAGGTAATTATATATTCTGTGTTGTGTTGTGATGTATACAGTAAAATTCTGATTATAAGCTTTGGGCTTCTATTTGTCCAAAAGGCCTTTTTGGGTAGGCTTATCAGTTTTCGGAAGGGGGGGGGGGGGGCTTATAATTGCAGGGAGGTTTGCACGTCAAAAATGGTTCGGCTTATAGTTGGAAGGGATTTTGCGTCTGAAAATGAAAAATTTCGCGTCTGAAACTGCTGCGCCAGAAGAAATGTCGGTACAAGGTGGAGAAATTGAACTTCCCTTTAAATACTATCTGAATGCTCCCAAGAAGTACAAACACAGTATAAGAATGTAACCCGACAACAACAGGGATTGTACTATCGAACTTTAAGTTGTCTCGTTTCAAACAGTGTAGTTTGCTTGTTTGTTTTCTGTATGGCACCCTGTTGTGGCAGATAAGCCTGTTGTTGTTGTTGTACGTACAGTAATCAGATTGCTATTTACCTAGGTAGAATGGTACGGTAGTTTGTGTGGGGACTTAAAATCGGAGGATATTATGCCGTAATCGTTCTTGGGATGTAAACTTAATATAACCCCCTGGCCTTATATTCGAGGGGGTGGGGCTTATTATCGGAGAGCTTTTTGTGAACGAGATTTGGTGGGCTCATATTTGGGAAGGCATTGGGGCTGATAATCGGATAATCGGATAATCGGATAATCGGAATTTTACGTTATGTTCTATCGAGCCGTTTTCAATTGAGTGTAAAAAGTAGTTCGTGTTTGCTCATAGTCGATAAAAGTAAAAGATTATGAAGCTCGGGAAATTTCTTTGTTGTGTTTTCTGTTACCGGTTTTACCTTTGACCATGCACAAACCACAGTATGTTTTGAACTGTGTTGAAACAACCAATAGTAAAGTTGCTGTGGAAGTTATTCAGCCATATTGCGTGAACGTAAAACCAAAGATTGTGCACGGTTGAGGTGATTTCATTAATAACTGAGGGGAACTTGCCAGGTTTCATAACCAGTCTTTCGATTACCTAGGCTCGATTACCAGCCGCCGTTCGGGAAAATGAGCCTGCGTTCCTCCCCCTCTTCTCTAGGAGGAAGTTCCCGAACCAGAGAGAGCGGCGGAAATCGAGCCTATCGATTGGCGTGTGGCATGAAATTTTCTCGGGAGTTTAATAGCGCAGTTTGCCGATTTTATGTGTCACGGGAACAAATTTTCGCGGATTTCGGGCAATTTTCTCTCCAGTATTTTACGCACGAAAGTTGTATACAGCATCAATTAATTTAATATTGTCCTGTTTATTTTACATATTTGTTGTACACTTGTCGGAAGTCGTCGATTGTAACTCAGAGCTACCGAAAAGTAGCTTTGCTATTTAGACTGGGAGAAACAGGCAGTTAACTATTGCTTGCTTTTTGGAAAGAGATGGTCTCGTGTACGGTTGTTGTCAAATTCAGTTTCCCAGAGACCGTAAAGGTTTTTCGTAATAGGAGGGGTCGTAATTTTTTCCCCCTAAAATTCAGTAACCTAGATACATGGAGTATATTTTCGCGGATTATTTTTTTAGCGGGAGTTTATTTTCGCGGGATCAAATCTTCGCGGATCGATGGAAACTCCGCAATGTTCGCCAAATTAGATCCCGCGAACATTTCATGCCAGACGGTACGTATGATTTGCTTTGTTTTTGCTTTATTCGCTGTGACATTGATTTAAAAAGTCAATGCCACTTTTTTAACCACTTAGAAGTAAAGCCTTTCATATGTTTGTTGGTTCCTTCGTTCTTTCGTTTAATTATTCCCTCTCTTTTTTTCTGTGTTCTGTAGAACAAAATCAGGAGGTTGATGAACCTGTCACTCACGACTACAGTGTACTTGAAAAACCTGAACAAACCTGCAGTGAAATGGACGAGGATAACAACAAAGTCTCCAACCCCCTTACTACAGAAGAAGACCCAGAGGTCCTGCCTGAGTCATCGGGGTTTGTCAACATTGAAGAGAACCCAGCTTACGCGGTGCCTTGGAAGAAGAGTGACTCTGAGGCGCCTGCGAGGAAACGTTCCTACAGTATGTAGCTGTTTGCATGTGTTGGAGGCACTCCTTGGGTATTTTGTGGAGGTCCTGAAGTCACTATAGTGACCAGTCATCTCCATTTGGAGGGGCATAGTCACGCTATTTTAGTTCACTTTAAAAATCAAAAATATGTCCTGACATCAATGAACGCCTGCAAATAATGGTTTAGTTTTGTTACCAAAGACTATCTTTCTTCACTGAAACTATTTTCTGTCGTCTGTTGCTACGGATGGCACGGATGGAAATGGATTGCAATTTGAAAAAATTAGGCTAAACTTTTCAAATTCTTTCAGCGTGTTGACATTAAATCGGTATTAAATGGTCATAGTTTGTTTTCTTTTAATGAAATTAAGTTAATATGTTCCTTTAAATGTTCAAACACAAAGTTGGGCATGGATAAAGTTAGCTACCGATAATTTTAGCACAGTTTTAACCAGAAATCTGCGAAATCCTCGTGACCATGCCCCTTTAAGCCTGAATTAATCGAAAGCACGATTAATCTCGAGTATGAAAGTGCAAATACCGTAACGCTCCGATGGTAACGACCGTCGTTATTTTCGGTTTTACAGACGGTAAGGGCCTTTTCTATCGCTATTTCCAAGCAGCAAAAACTTGCACCAGGTGTGGTCCCATTTATCTAAGTAAAATACTGACAATTATAGCACAATGCTAAATTTTGGCGTGCTCCCATTGGTCGAGATCGATCACGTGACGCCATAGTGTCTCTCCTCAGCGGGCTCCTATCAGCGCGTAGTGCCCGTTTTTGCCAATTTTCGCTCAAGATTTAGCGTTGTACAATAAGAACAGTAGAGTCCTTGTGTCTCAGGCCCTATGTGTGATAGGTTCCCTTGGAAATTTGATGTTCAAACTTCATATGAGCTCTCGAACTACGTTCTTGGGCTGATATTTGTTGTGAACATCAAATTTCCTTGGGCAAGCTATCACACGATAGTGCCTTCGACAGAAGAACTCTATTGTTTAAATAGTGGTCTTTGCACTTTGCACTCTATACAGCATCAACGCTACAATAGGCAGTTGTTGTGGATGCATTCAGTATCTGTTGTACGCTCATTCCCAGCTGTTTTTGGTTTCAGTAAAGTTACTTGAATGTTATTTTCCGGGGTCGCAAATTTCCGGATTTGGCTACAACCGTCAATTTCTGCCGGTATTTCAAGGGGTTTTTGCCTTCGGAACTTAAAGGGACAGGTTCACGGCTTGGCGCATGTGCATGAATCAAATTACTTTTTTCCCCATTTATTAGTAATTCTACCTGTTAATAATCCCACTCACATGTATCTCAGCGATCACATATTATAGTAAGCCCACGTAGAACGACCGAGGACTAAATTCGCAGGAAATATTAGTGGATTGCACCAACACTGCCAACGTTGAATTTATTGTTGACCCGAAGGTTTTATTCCATGGTTGATGAATTTCCTGCTATTTGCACGTGCTTTAGTCAAATGGCTGTCAGGGGCGCGTGCACATAGTTGAGAAATCATTAAACGCAAAACTTTGGCAAGAAAATTTCACACCCGAGCAATCTACTCGCTTCTGATTGGTTCTTTAACAATGTTGTGGAATAATATTGCTTGCATACTCGCTACAACCAACACAGGTGAAAAACAGCATTTAGATTCATGAGCATGCGCTAAACCGTGAACCCTTCCCTTTAACGGTTTGCATATGTATGCATACCCACTTGTGTTAGCTTCGGACTCGCTAGTTGTCGCAAGTCGCAAACAAGTAATTTAAATTCAGTCTATCTCACTGTCATGCCAAGAAATGGCTTAACTGCCCGGGGAGTAGTACTCCCTTATATAATCAGCGCCAAAGGGTAAGGTTTTGGAGCCGGTTTAGTCTGAAATACGGTATGAAGTTTGACCATTTTGGTCTAAAATAGGGTAAAGTTACTTTTTTATCCAGTATCATCTCTTAAGAAGTGCTTTTTCGTTAATATGGGGTCGGAAACAGGGTAGGGAAAATCACATGTTTTGGTCTAAGTAGGGCAAAGGTTTCAAGAAGTGCGCCACAAACCCCCAACCGCATTTTTGGGAGTGCCCCCCCCCCCCCCCCCGAGGCGAAACAGCCTTCACCTTGCCTTGAGTTGCTAAAAGGTGTATTTCCATGGAAAGTAAGACAAGAGCATTGTGAGGCAAGTTGCAGAATGCATGTTACACGGTGCAACATATCTCGCAGCATTGCGAAAATTAGAAGCTTAGCCTATTTTTCTGCAACTCGCAACGTAATTTTTCGTTCCGAGACACGTTGCAAAGAGAGGGTGTTACACGTGCAATTTCGTCCGCAACTTTTCTCGCAACGCCGTTACGTTGCAAGTTGCAGAAAAATTGCCTCGTGTAACAGCGCCTTAACATTTTTTCGTTTTCTTTCTCTTTTTTTTTTTTACGTTTCGGAGTAATATGACCTAAGTATTAGTCTTTTACTGAAGCAATTACACTCCTCATCCTCGTTTTCTCGAAACAATACTCAGCTCTGCTGTGTCTTGTTGACGACTCGCTCATAGAAATCTTGGCCTTTAGTCTAATTATTTAGTAAAACGTAGTAGGAACGAGTCAAAGTTGTGACGTCTTAGTTTTAACAAAGAGAAGAGTAAAAATTCAACCAGTTTTGCCATCGGTTGATAACTTATTTTAAAATGAGGACACTTATCCTGTACTAACTTATTATTGGTGTCAATCAATCACTCAATCAATCAATCAATCAATCAATCAATCAATCAATCAATCAATCAATCAATAATTAATCAGTCGGTCAGTCAGTCAGTCAGTCAGTCAGTCAGCCAATCAGTTGTCCACCTTTATCAGAGGTGGAAAACTTCTCAGAAAATTTAGTACGGAAAAGCTAGAAGTAGCTTCAATCAATTAATCAATCAATCAATCAATCAATCAATCAATCAATCAATCAATCAATCGATCGATCGATCGATCGATCGATCGATCGATCGATCGATCAATCAATCAATCACTCACTCACTCAATCAATCAATCAGTCAGTCAGTCAATCAATCAATCAATAATCATTCAGTCAGTCAGTCAGTCAGTCAATCAATCAATTTTTCACCTTTATCAGAGATGGAAAAACGTCTCAGAAAATTTAGTACGGAAAAGTTAGAAGTAGATCAAAGCAATCTTTTCATTAAAAAAAAAACAAAAACCAAAAAAAAAAGAAAACCGGGTTATTGTCGGAACTCTTTTTTCCTTCACAAGGGTACCACCTTGAACAGTGTGGTACTAACTTTGAATTTATCGAACAAGTCCCTACGTCTGATCTTCAAAAATAAGCTGTTGAACATTTCGATAGTAATTCTTGTCACAAGGTCTAAATGAAAAGCAACGAAGCTTTCGAAGGGGGTTATGAACGTTCCTCCATTTTCCACCACTTGTTGTCACGTGACTAACTACACACGAGTCACGTGACAACGCGGATTTCAGCCATTGCTGATGAAGACTGTGAGATGCAGTCAAAAGTTTCGTTGCTTTTAATTTGGACCTTGTGACAAGTGTCACTATAGAAATATTCTTTCCAAGGTGAAGAATGAACATTCATAGTTTAAAGCTGTTGAACGGTGTCAAATCGCTGTTGTGCTTTTCGTGTTTTTGTGGCGTTGAACGTCATGTATATTTAATCTAAAACTCAGAATTATACCTTGTCACTTTTGTTATTGGACATTTAAGATAAATAAGTTTTTGTTTGTCTGTAAATACAAAGAATAAAATAAATTATTACTATACATTCATTTTACAGTTTTTAGTGGGTCTTAAGATTTGTCATTGTGTTTCTGTTGTGATTTAGTAGACGCAAGAGATGATTAACTGAATAGCAAAGAAGTGTTTTTGTAGCAAAGTTTAGTGGCATTTGGCAACATAGCACTCAAAAGACCGCTTTAACGGTAAAAACTGCGGTTTTTTTTAAGTGAGCAGCAAAAGGGTTAAACACGACTGCCGCAGGTCGGAAAACATCTGTAACCATGCGTGCACCGTAATTTTGCAACGCAACGAGAGCACGCTAAAAATAATGCGGCAAACATAAACCGGAACGGGATAAAATAGAATGAGAAAAGGTAAAGGGTATCGTTTATGTGTAACCCTATAAGTGAATTGACCCACGTTTTCAGTGACCGAACAAAGATAGAATTTTGTAATTGTTCAGTGTAAGGTTGTCGAATGTCAATGAACAATGGAAAGAAAGAAAGGAAGAAAGTCGAGTATCGAAAATCGAAAAAGAAAGGAAGACAGTCGAGTATGTGGACTCTTGATTTGTTATATTGTTTGGGGGAGCACCAATGTGGCCCGGCTTCGATTCCCGGACCCGGCGTCATATGTGGGCTCAGTTTGTGTTGCTTCTCGACCCTGCTCCGAGGGTTTTTTCTCCGGGTACTCCGGTTTTCCTCCCTCGGCAAAAAACCGACACGCAGCTTATTCGAGGTGGCTGTTGGCTGTACTCCAAGGTCATGCATAGCGTCAAGATATGCCTTCGGTCCGACCTTGTCGAGCTGCGTCCTTGCTGTGCTTGCGAGGGCGATTAGCGAGACAGTTATATAGTCAATGTGATCCATGAAACAATGTCCGAAGACCTGACTTTCCGGCTCGCTCGATCAAGCGATTTCGACGAAATCTGAAAACTATCAGAAGGAATTTCGATGGACACGATTTAATACCTTCCTCTTAGCTTTTATACATGGATGAAGATATCAAAAGATTTAGGTGTTGCGCTCGCTTTCTCTGGCGAGAAACTTGTAAGTCTGCTAGCATTTTCTGTCGTTGCCAACGGAAAGACATTCGTCAGTCGAGCGGGGGGTACTTAACCGGAGTTTCGCGGACGAGGTATTGGTGGACAGTTGTCACAACTAGTCGACGATTTCGTTCCAAAGCAATAGCCGAGCGTTCGGCAAAAGCTATTCTCAACCGAAAACAATAATTATCCCGCTAAGCCGAACTTGTACAACTTGATATTTTGAGCTGTTCTTTTGAGATGGCCACTTAATAATCTTCAGAATCTTAGCAGGTCGCCACGATAAATTCGGTCGAAATTCAGTCATGCTTAATAGATCATCTATGCAATGCAATCATCTCACGACCCGTAGCGCAGAAATTGTTCCCAGATAACGTGATCGTCGTGGAGCATTTTCCGATCGAGCCTTTACGATCAAATATCGATTACTTAATGCAAGAAGAAGATCTGTACTTCGCCGTCAAGAAATGCACCAATGATATTCCTCCGAGGTCGGTCAGTTTTGGCTTCACTCAGAGTAAAGTTTATGCACTGGTGTGCCACTGTTTACGCCAGTGATCCTCTACTTGACCAAGCTCATCTCTTACACCAATTCAAGCGCGCCTGTGAAGCTATCAAAGGTCCTTTTATTTTCTGCTCGTTACAAGACGAAAGATTCACAGACAGTGGTAGAAAAGTCCTCAAAGAACTTTTGCACGTGACATTAGATGAAGAGAGGTCTAAGGAAACGGCGAACATTTACGAGGTAAACGTTTACTTACGGTCTAGCAATAGACTGCGTGCAAAACAGTCGTATTTTTTCATTCCTCCGTGGAAACGCGCGGTCGTCGAGCGAAAGGTCTGGAGCGAGCGTGGAATAGACAAGTATTTTAGTCAGCCAAAGACACGTTTTTCTATCTTGTCTTCTGTTATCTTGTAAAAATCGGACTTTTAATGAAATAATTGTTTTATTAATAAATAAATCTGTATGTTGTTATGTAATGCTGTTTAGAAAAACACGTACTTTGGCGTACAAAGGGCGAAATTAGATGGCAAAATGTCCGTGAGTTATACGATTTTACTACTTTTGATTGGTATCAATCAATCAATCAATCAATCAATCAATCAATCTGGGAATTTTTTCTTTTAAGAAAACGAGAGGTCAGTGTTGGATCCCTTTTTCCTTCACAAGGGTACAACTTGAACGTTGTGGTACTAACTTTTGAATTTATTGAACAAGTCCTTATGTCTGATCTTCAAAAATAAGCTGTTAAACAGTACCAAATCGCTTTAGTCGGCTTTTTTTGTTTTTATGGCTTTGAACGCTATCTGTATATAATCTAAAAGCTCAGAATTATATCTTGTTACTTTTGTTTCAGGACGTTAAAGATAAATACTCCTGGATAAATACCTTGCTTTGTTTGTAAGTAGGAAAAAGAAAATAAATTATTACGCTATGTTTTACACATGTTACAGTTTAGAGTGGGTCTTAAGATTTGTCATTGTTCTGTTGTAATTCAGTAGAGGCTGGAGATGATAAACTGATATTGCTAGAGAGTCTAACCTCACCTTAACACCAATTCCCCTCAAGTTATTTTCGACATGTTCTACTCGGCAAATCGGCTAAGGTTTGGTCCACGTGACGCGCATTTTATTCACGTAACCTTATATTTTGTGCACTCCAGTTGATGCGGCTGATTAGGCCCCAACTAAACAGAGAAGCTAAGGGACGGACCATTAGAAAGGTTACGACGGGGCGGGGAGCGAAGTACAAAAAAAAAATAATAAAAAAAAATAATAATAATAAGAATAATAATGCAAAAGAAAAATGAGAGAAAAAAGTCACATTTTCTGGCATTTTGGCAAACAGACACCTGGTATTAATCGACAACCTGTTCGACACGACCACATATTCTGTCTTTTATGTCACTTTTTTGTGGGAGGTTTGTCTATGTCCTTAGGTGCAGATTTGCTTGAGTGTGTCAAACGGACTCAGGTTTTTCAGTGCAAGTCTCGAGAAAGTAATTTAGATGGAGTCTCCCGCGTGCGGCCATACCCCATAATTGAGACCAACTCTTGCTTCGTATCACTTAGGGTTTCACACGACAAAAAATCGCGTTTGGGTTTCAGAAGGTCCGTATCTTTACATGAGTTGATCTGCATAAGAACGCACCCCGCCCTAGAGGGGAAAGGTCAGAAGCCTAGTGTTCGCGTTTTCGGCGCTTAACACCTCTTTGCTTTTGATATAAGAAAAGAAAGGAACTCTTTCTGCAGTCTACTTTTTTGTTGACTTTTTCCTTGACGTTGGTCAAGTGAACGCAAGACGTCACAAGTCCCGCGCAAGTTAGGTCACACTAAAACACGCGTTTTCATGAAACCCAAGGCTCTGCAATGGGTGTTTTAACTGTACGAGAGAGGTTCGTTTATGAGAAGATGGGTGTCAAAGGTTGGTAAAACTATACTCTGTTAGGTAAAGTCGCACACGCCGGAGTCAAAGAGGCCCACACGGCCGGAGCTTATCCCGGTTTCTGTAGCATGAAGCGACTGAGAGTATTGCTTCTCCCCCCTGAATGGGATGCTAGTCCATCATAGGGTTATCCCCAGCAGTATGCTACCACTACCCATTTTATACACCTGGGTGGAGAGAGACAAGGTGGGGTAAAGTTTCTTGTCTAAGGAAACAACACGATGGCAGGGACTGGGCGCTAAACCAGTCCAACGCGCTAACCACTACACCCCCACCCCCCATATTCTGTTAGGTCTTGGCCAAACAGATTCAACTTTCCATTCAAGTTGTGGAATTCAACATGTTGAATGCCTTTGGCCGCCCTGTGGCAAAGTTTTGAATGAAGTTGGTTGGTGTTGAACGAAGTTCGATGGCCACCATTCAACATTTCTGTTGTTCTCATGTTTGAACTCATTAGGCCGGCACGTGAAGCAATTTGAACGCATACACGTGCACGGAATATCAATTTGCCTAATTCAACAACAACGTCAGTCAAACGTATTCAACAATTTTAATTCAACAACACTAAACGATGTTGAATGGAGATGTTAGATTCGTTTAGCCACCTTGTTCAGCATCGTATATATGGGCTCCTGAACAAAGTTGTATTCAACAGAATTGAGTGATGTCTAATCCATTTACCTTAGACTACGAGCAGTCTCTCTTTCCGCTCAGAGATAGTCGAAGGAAACGAACAAGGGAGTGAGCGCGAAATCGCCTGCCGCGTTGAAACGTGACGCGCGTGTCGAGCCGCTAGTGTAGTGAGCCGGCTACACTAGCGGCTCGACACGCGCGTCACGTTTCAACGCCGCGGGTGATTTTCGCTCCTGTTTGCTTGTTCGTTTCCCTCGACTATCCCCGAGCGGAAAGAGAGACTGCTCGTAGTCTACGTTTACCTTGGATAGTTCGCCATTTACAAATGTTTCTGTTAATTAATTGAGCGTTCTAACAACCGAATACAAGTTGGTGTAGAAGATTGTGATAGCAAAATGTGTTTCGTTGCATGAGGGGGCCGACCTTTTTGTTGTTGATGTACCATTTATAAGCAGACTTACGAACGGTGCCCCGTGTCTGTTTTCGAAAGGTGGGGTATGAGGGGATACAAATTCTTAACGAAATAGCATGACCAAAGACGGAGAGGGGTGTTTTGTGGATGGTATTTTGGCATACCATGTTTGGGAGTGTTTGTGCTGCAAGATTGGTGAAATATATGAGAATGAACATCTGAATCTTAATAAACGGTCCGCACGAATGCGGACACGGGATGAGCTTTCGCTATTTTTAGGCGAATGACAAGTGGCTTTTAATTAATTTATTAACATCCTTGGGCTTATTTTGTCCTTCAATAATATGAATGATAAGTCTTGCGTTAACACTGGCGAATAGTTTCACTTTGGTTTCTTAACTTAAATCACATTTTCGAACATTTATTGCACGTGTTTTTTGGAAAACGTGGTCATAAAACTGCCTTCTAAATATATTGTCGCCTGAGAAGACACGTGCCGCATGACAACAAATCTAATCACCTGGTCCAATCACACGTGGAAAATATCATATTAGCTGTTGTGTGACTTGCACGTTTCTGCGCGTTTTGTGACTGATGACATCATTGATGACGACAACGGCAAACCTGTAAACGAATATATAAATAAATATATAAAGAAATAAATACATAAACTAACGGATGACGGCAAAGGGATGAGAAAGCTCATCCCAAAAATCGACTAACATTGCACTTGTGTGGCTAGTCCCAGTCTCCAACCGCGCGTTAAAAATAAAAATCCCTACAACTCGGATGAAAGAAGGTAGAATTCTGATTTTTTAACAAATCGGAGTTAATTCAGCCTTGTTTGTGCATAAAAAACGTAAGGTATTGCTTTTTACACAAAGAAACGAAAACTAAACTAGAAAATGTAAAACAGTATACGTACTTATATATGACCTCATAGCTTCTTCAATTACGCGAATTTCACGAAATTGATACCTTACGTTTTCTATCTTGATGATTGTTAAACTATTGCACGTTTTCAATAACCAAAACTGTGCGCCGTATTTGTTTTTTAGGCTTTATTTTTATTTTTCTGTTCAGGACACGTGACCTGCCAAATATGACGTTATCAGATCGGAGCTTGAGGATATTTTGTTGGTTTTCGAGCGTTTCAGTCTGAAATAGGGTATTGAATGTTGGGTCAGGTCTGAAGTAGGGTAAGAAAAATCACAAATTTTGGTCTGAAAAAGGTACGTAAGGATTTCAAGGAGGGCGCCACACACATCCACCCAAAATTTTGGGGGGTACCCCCTGGAGAAACAGCCTTAAACTTGCCTCGAGTTGCGAGATGTGAAATAGTCAACAGTTGCAAGGAACTGGGCTTTCAGTCTGTTGTAAACAGCGTCGGATTTTTAGCAACCACTTGCTACTACGTGGACGACCATGAAAAGATTTGACGTGAATAGCTGCGAGTTTTATCCGCACCCCACCCAGTCCTTAACTCCCGACTCCCTTCCACGCATTTGTTACCTCTTATGACCATTTCTCCTTAGGGAGGTCCAGTTAGTGAAAATGACATTCACCTTGAATTTGATTGATTTATTCTGAAGTTATTGTTGACTTTTCGCTGACAGAGAACGATCGCGCGCGATATTTCCACGGAAAGTAAGGCGCTACGATTTTATACGGTACGATTTTTCCTTACAACTGTCGTATGCGACTTGCTCACGTCACGTCCACAACACGAATCGTGTCGTGTAAATCAGAAGTACAACATCTTCACGACAGTTGCACACAACACGAAAAATGTCGTAGGATTCTGAAACATGTTTTAAAACCCTACAACAGTCGTAGCCACAATCAAAATGTTAGAATGACCAGTTGTATACGATCTTTGCTTGACCCGAGCAACGCCCGCTACAAAAGTCGCCTACGACAGTTGTAAGCAAAAGTCGTACTGTCTAAATCGGCCCGTACACGAGGCATTTTTTCCTGAAACTTGCAACAAACGCAACAGATAACGAGAGCATTTCGAGGCAAGTTGCAGAATACATGTTACTACACGCTGCGACTTATCTGGCGACGTTGCGAAAAAAAGAGAAGACTAGCTACAGTCTACTTTTTCCTACAACTCGCAACGCAATTTTTACAAGACGAGACATGTTGCGAAGAGAGGGTGGTACACGTGCAATTTCGTGCGCAACTTTTCTCGCAACGACGTTACGTTGCAAGTTGCAGAAAAAAATGCCGCGTGTAAACAGCGCCCATTATCCTCTCTTGCAGCGCCTTAACATTTCTTTCTTTTCCTTTCTTTCTTTTTGTTACGTTTAATATGAGCTAAATATGACTAATTTACTAAAGCAATTGTAATCAATAATTCGATCGATCGCGATCAGTCAGTCAGTCAGTCAGTCAGTCAGTCAGTCAGTCAATCAGTCAGCCAGCCAGCCAGTCAGTCAATCAGTCAGCCAGCCAGCCAGTCAGTCAATCAGTCAGTCAGTCAGTCAGTCAGTCAGTCGGTCGGTCGGTCGGTCGGTCGGTCGGTCGGTTGGTTGGTCGGTCGGTCGGTCTGTCGGTCGGTCAGTCAATTGTTTACCTTTATCAGAGGTGGAAAGTCTCACAGAAAATTTAGAACAGAAAAGCTAAAAATCTTTTCATTTTAAAAAACGGGCGGGTCAGTGTTAAAACATTTTTCCTTCACAAGCGTACAGCTTGCACAATGTATCACTAACTTTTAAATTTATCGAACAAGGCCTTATGTCAAATCCTTAAAAATAAGCTGTTGAACACTGTCAAATCGCTGTAGCGTATTTTGTGTTTTTGTGGCGTTGAACGTCGTGTGTATTTAATCTAAAAACTCAGAATCATTATACCTTGTCACTTTTGTTATTGGACATTTCAGATAAACAAGTTTTTGTTTGTTTGTAAATACGAAGAATAAAATGAATTATTACTATACGTTTTACACTTCAGAGTGGGTCATTGCGTTTTTGTTGTGATTTAGTAGAGGCAGAAGATGATAAACTAATATTGCTAAAGTCTTACACCAATTCTTCTCTCTCTCAAGTTATTTTCGACAAATGCCCTAGATTTGGCAAATCCCTTAGGTTTTCCCACGTAACGCGTGATTTATCCACGTAACCTTATCTTCTACATTCCAGTTGACGGGCTGATTAGGCCCCAAGCTAATGCTAATATGCCGAAAATATGAACGAAAAGAAAGCAAAAATACGGACGCAAACAAATTAAAACAACTATTAAAACTATTTGGCCAAAAGAAAGTCATTTTGACTTTCGGAACTTGTTTGTTAACAAATTCGCCTTAAAGATACTCAGGCGCATATTAATGAAGAGGTTACTGCAAAAGACGGGTGCCTTATTTGAAAAAGTCTAATTTGTGACGGAATGACTACATTTTCTTGCTCTTTTTTTGGTAGGTGTTACAATAAAACGCGTTGTCGTCCAGTTCCGAGTCGACCAAGACCGCTGGATAAAAGAAAAGACACATTTGTACAGGGTTAGTCTGAATCGGAAGTAGTAGAATATTCACAAATAAATATTCACAGCTCTGTGTATTGTTTTATGTTAGAATCGGCAGCACTTTCCTCTTTAGTGGACTTGGTGAACTCAAACTGGAAATTGAGAAACCATTGGGTAATAATAAAAAACTCTTGCAATACACAACAACCAGATAATTGTATTGTGAACTGTTAAATCTCCAGCTATTCAACATCAAGAGTCTCCTCTGCTATATGGTTCTTGGAGCTAGCTTGCGCATATTGGAAGGGTCCATTGGAGAATCGGGTAGAGCGGTTACAGGATGATATTTATACTACATTAAATCCCCAAACGAAGGACAGATTGACTGTCCCAAATATCGGGAAAACCAATTCTCGAGTCGTTTCTATTTTTCTTCCCTGTTTTCTCATTATAGTTCAGTCTATTTATCCCTCTCGCTCTGCCTAACCTCGTGTGAAAATTGAAACTGAAAAAAATATATGCCATTCTCAAGTTAATCAGCAACCAATTTTTAGGTTTGGAGGTAAAGGGTATTTTTGTCAGTTTGCAAAAGTAGTAACCCACTTCTTTGTCGCCTAAGACGCGAAAGTGTAAAGAGGAGACGGCTTTATCAGAACGGCCTTGCTCGAAAAATGACCCCCGACGTCAACATCAAATCGGTTGCGTGGGAATTTCGTGCTATTTCATACCTAGTCCTTTCATTTTGGAGAACAGTGAGCGGCTGTATTTATTGTTCTAATTGGACGTCCCCAAGGACGTCTCCGTTTTTACACAAGACGTCCTTATTATATATGAACAGTCGTCAAGGCCGTAGTGACGTCTTTGACGTCCTCTAAGATAAATACGGCCAATTACTACAACCACATTGCTGAACACCATTAACTGCGAGGTGGTTCTGGTTCTTCAACTTCATTATAGTCGTGGCAACAGCTTCACCAGGTTCCTGGTTTGGCTCTGAAGAACGCAGAGAAAAAGAGAGACTAAATAGCTCAACAAACGAACGAACGTACAATTAAGCGAGGGAACACTTGCATGCACCGGCACGCATGAACGAACGAACGAACGAACGAACGAACCAATGAATATATCCGGCTGTGTTAAAACGGCGACACTTAACAATCCTACAGCTGACAAACCTGTGAACCTCGGATTCCGGAGTTAATTGGGGTTTAGAAATGCTGGTTTTTGAGAAAGGAGAAAAACCGACTTACTTGCAGAAAACTTTTTTTCCGCAGCAATAGCCTGCTGATAGAGCTGTCATGCGCGCAGTGCCCCTGGCACCCGGGAGCGATGAGAGGCGGCTGTATTCTCAGGCTATCGCAGCAAGGACTAGCTTCCCCGGCCACGCAGTCGTTTTTAGGAGGGTCGTATTACCCTCCTCCCCACAAACCATCGTCAGACAATGCCTCAATGTTGATTGGTTAGATTGCCACTCGAGTAAAAGAATAGGAAAGGAATGTCAAACTCCGGTAAGCAGTCGTTTGTGGGAGGAGGGTAATACGAATCCCCTAAAAACGACTGCGTTGGAGGCTTAGCAAAGACAAAATAATAATAATAATAATTTATTAAAAACAATATTATAATTATAATAAGAACCTTCCCAGAATGCTTTGCACCAGAAAAATTTCAATGCAAAATAACTTGGTTAATTTCTGGTCGAAGAGAATGCTGTACCATGTGTTATTTAAGTTATCCCTCCTACTAACGTTAGGGTGATGACGTCATTATCACGTGACTATGGCAAAAAAATGTGTTTTAGCTCACTGCAAGAACAGACCTCCATCAATTCAAAAGCAGATAACGTGCCCTGATAGTCATTGGAATGGGCAATATGGAAATTGCCAGTTGACATCTGGCATTTGAAAGTTAAGGTGGCTCTGTACAGGAGCATTTCCCAGGGGACTGGTAAGGAGTCTGTAGCTATGGTAGTTTAAGGGGGAGAGACTCAAAGCTTGGCTGGTTAATAGAACTTCGCATGAAAGTAACGACCATGATATGCTCACTGTTGTGACATCATTGGTCACGTGACCAGAGCGCACAGAAAATTCCAATCACTTTAAAACTGCTTTAAGCTCAATAAATTCGTAATTTCTCACAGTAATATTGCAGAAAAAATTGCAGGTTATTCAAAAACGTCCATTATTATTTTTCCTTTTGAAAAAAGCAGGATGAAAAATGAACCTTAAACTTTTGATAATCCCCTGTTTTGTGACGTTTTAACATAAATGTAAAAACGAATCAGCATATTTGGTTTCAAACTATGCTCTTTCTAACTACGTTAACAGTTTTTTTAAAAAAGTTCGTTTTCATATAGCTTAGGGATGTGAATTTGCAGGCACGTGGAGTACTGGGCACCAATGTCACGGATTGCTCAGGAAGACTGGTGCACACCTTTTAGGCGCGGCGGCAAAGCTAGCGACAACAGCTGAAAAATGGGGTGAAAAGGTGTTTCAGGGTGTTTAAACTTTCTGTGGCCCATTTCTGCTAAAGAATTGTAAATGGTTTCTCCGAAAGAGGACAGCACTTCATTTTTCGCTGCATTGCTCATGTCAGGTACGTGTAATTATAGCTTTTTATTGTCTTCCGTAAACAGCGTAATATATTAGCAGCGCTTTACCGATCGATCATCGACTAACTTATCGTTAGTCCAGTGCTTAAATAATTTGTCATTTTCGTTCCGGTAGCAAAAAGCCGAAAGATAGACACTTAGGTTGGTAACTAAAGTTTATTAAGTTTCGTAAGCCTTTAAATAAACGTTATTTGTAGTGATGTAGTTTTTGTACACTCGTCTGTGAATCGTATGTTATTTGTTGGCCAAGTTAAAGTGTAGCATCGCATCCTTTGTGTTTTCAGTAACTTTAATTACAGCGTTGCTGTTAAAATTAATGTTTCAAACAACCATTGCTTAAAGCAAGAAGGTCAGGCTATTCTCCTAATGTTGATGCTGGCAGATAAGCTTAAATTATTTTGTGTAGCATCATTTAAGCTTACCTGTTGTAAACATCTCATAACAACATAACATAACACATAACATACTTTATTCTATCTCCAACTCCATTTGTTTATTAGCTGGGCTTTTCTTCACTGCTTGCAAATTATTTATATACATCTAATGTCTCACGAATGTTTCTTAGATCAAGTAAGGTTCAAAGCTATAGTTGGCATGATTTGATGACAAACAACAAATTTAAATTTCGAATTAGGTACATGTGAAACTTTTATTAAAAGTTATGTGTTGATCACTTTTGGGAAAATATGCTTAAGAAAATCGAGTTCAAAGCAGGTGGATGTAATTTTTTTGTCATTCTCCACTTTTACTGATTAAATTATTCCATAATTTGCAGGGTAAATAATTAACTTCAGTGCTTGAATCATTGAATTGCAACTCGGGCCAGTATCCTTGAGTTCCAACCTCGTCCCCAGGGTCTTCTCACTTGCTCGCTTAGTATAGTGGACCAGGCCATTTAGATAAAGTGGCTTTCAAAATCCTCTAGTCTAAATCAAAAAATTTAAAACCATATTTACTTGAATAGACCCCTCCCAAACCGGATGAGAAGTAAGTCTTTTATCCGGGGATTTCGCCAATAATTATGTGGAAAAAGTACCACATACTGTAGAACTCTAAGTAAGACTGGAGTCACATGTCAATAAAAACAAACCCCAACTTTTAGTGGCCCTGGTCAGTTTTAAATTGCTACTGGCAACCAGGAGACTGTCAATTTTTAGCCCTGAAGTTGTTGTTTTCACTGATCCTTTTTTATCTATACTAGGCATGTATATGTCAGCAGTGATCAGTGATGCAGCTTTTCTTACAGTGAAGGTATGCACATGGAAGATATCAATCATATAATTATCCCAGCTTACGTACTATCTTACTGTTCAATAAAATGAACTGGGTCAAATGCAATGATCGATTTAATTTGGGTTCGGTAGTTGAACACAATTAAACCAATAATATGCATACAGCAGTGTTTGATTCCAATTTCTGAACCCAGTCAAACATAATTAAGCACAGTTAAACAGTTTTAAAATCATTCAAATATACCAGATATTTAAACCATCTGCCTTAAAGTGTGTGAGAACAACCACAAATTTCTGTAGTGTGGAATTTGAGCATGATCTGTTTTATATTGTCATGTAAACACATAGAAGACTGGGTGGCTAAAACAGCCTTTTCAGAAAAAGAAAATTTGGCAATCCTAATACTCACAAAGGAAAATAAAAATTGAACCAAGGATAAGATTAAATCACAACATTTACATGAGTGTTCCATCAAGACTTCCATTGGGGTAGGTGATGAAAACTTTATACCCACTTAAGTTACAAACTCCATTTTTCACGGTGATGTAAGATTTATTCTTGATGGTTAAAGGGTTAAAACTTAATGCAGAATGAATCAAATAGTTATACCATGTATGGGTTTTCGTACCACAGTGATTATTGTGACCCAGTACCACTACTGGGGCAAGCTCACACAGGTATGGCTTGTACAGTTATGAGATTTTGTGCTGTAATCATTAAACAAATACAGAGAAACAAGAGGAAATCGGGAGGAACTTGTACCAGAATGAAAATCATGCTGGTATTATGTAAACACCCCCTTAGCCTAAAGTTGAGCAGCTCTCAAGAAAGTTTAACAACATCCTCGGAGACCCAGGGGCAGTAACGCCCTGATTTCATGAGACCGGTGCAAACTCAGACTGGTAAGATTTTGTTTACATGAGACCGGTCTGAAAGGCAGACTGGCATGAAGTGTTTACCTGAGACCAATCTAAACTCTGTTTGTGTTAATATGGTCCGCAACCATCCCATCCTTAAAAATCCAGTTTATCTATTATCCAACAGCTTGGAATGCTCCAACGCCACTTATTAAATGTACATACCCAAAACAAATATCTCAGACCAACTGGAACCCTGTTCATGCTTAAGTGGCTCCCCAGTCTGATTTCAAACCGTTCTGAGTCATTCATATTGGTTCAGCAGCAGTGATGAGTTAAACCAGCCTAAGGCCCTGTTAACATGACTGACTTATCCTGGGATGACTTTTATCTCATCCCGGGGTGACTTTCATCGCGGTGTCTGGTCATTTACCTGTAAATGTTTACATGATTTGGAGCTGAAATGTGTTCAACCTGGGACCATTTCATCCCGGTCTTCAGCACCGGGATGAAATTATCCCTGGGTAAACATCATTTCAGCTCCAAACCATGTAAAAACTTAAAGGTAAATGACCAGACACCTATATGAAAGTCATCTTGGGATAAAACATCGCCCCTTTTAATGTGAGAAAACAATTAGCCGAATCTCTTGTATTATCAAAACTTGACTACAACAATATTGTAATTTATCCAACTCATGAGTATTTAGTTAAGCGCTTACAGCGTGTACAGCTTGCCGCTGCAGGGTTTGTTTATAAGAAGTTTGCTGATTTACAAGACATTATAAAATTAGGTTGGCTTCCAATTAAAGAGAGGCAGGATTATCATCTGGCAAATGCTGCTTATCAGGCAGTAACCAACAACCTATGGCCAGAACATTTGCGACTTGAACAATATGTCCCCCCTAGGCTGCTCCGCTCAAGCAGAGAATTTACATTAAATTCGTCCCATGTCCCCGGCACCTTTAAATACCATGCTTCAAGGGTTTTTAACACTTTGCCATCCACAGTTAGATCTAGCAAGGACAATCATGAATTTCGCCGCTTGTCTAAAGCACACTATGTTTCGAATGCTGTAAATAGACTGACTGAACAATAGTTTTTTTTTTTTTTTTATACGATGCTGTAATTGTTTTTTTCACATATCAATTTATCTTAGTAGCTTTTATATTATAGTAATAGTAATGTATATATTATAATTATTTAGATATTTATGTAACATAGAAGAGCCAATTAATTTTTGGAGTGTTATTAAACCATTATTAT